>PVIJ01003544.1:0-55951 GCA_004024925.1 Scalopus aquaticus
GGGGGGGAGGAAGGAGCCGGAGGGAAGGAAGGGAAAGGGCACAAAATGGAATAGAAAAGAACACAAGGGACCATGGAGATGGATCACGGGTGAATTGGTGGTGGGCTACCCAAGGGGAATGCAAAATGTAAAAGACATAAATAACAATAAAAATATATATTATAAAAAAAAGATGCATACATTACCCAAATATCAAAACCAAACAAAGATAGCACAAGAAAATTATAGAGCAATACCTCTGATGAACACTAAGACAAAAATCTTCAACAAAACATTACCATATTGAAGTCTATAGTATGATCTAGTAGGCTTTATCCCAGAGATGCAAGTGTGATTTAATATATATAAATCAATAAGAAGAAGGTTAGAATGGAAAAGACAAATATTGGGTATTTACATAGTGGATGATTCAAAAAAGCACAATACTTACAAGGACAATTGCACATTAAAAACAAAGTGAGGTCTGTGAGGTTATGAGGGTGTGGGGCAGGGAGAACGAATCAAAGGGGTATAATGGGTGGTGGTCAGAAAAAAAAAAGCAAATTCTTGGGCCTAACTCAGATCCATTGAATCAGGACTCAGGTTGGAACTCAATCACAGGTAGTTTAATAAGCCCCCCAGGTGATTCTGGGGTATACTTCAGATTGATAACTGCTGACCTAGACAACATCATCAATAGCAGCAAATATCATAGAAAGAGATAGCCATTTGTTATGTACTTCCTGGCAGACGTATATAGCCCATGCAGCAGTTGTTGATAATGTTGATAGGTCGATAATGCATGCCATGCCCACTAGCAACTTACCAATGTATAGAAAATGTAGGAAATACAGAAACTGCTACACAAATTTTTATGGCTGTGTAGTCACAAAAGAATTCTTATCTTTTAGAAATACAACCTGAAACATGTATAGCTTCAATATGGAGGTGGATATTGAAAAGACAAACAGAACAGGATCAGCCATAAATTAATAATTAGTAGCTAAATGATGGGTACATGGAGGTTCATTATACAGTCCTGTTACTGTTTGTGAATGTTTCAGATTTTCCAAAACAAGTTTTATAAAAATAGTAAGATTTAAAAGACATATATTCCCACCAGCAGTGTAGAAGAGTTCCTTTTCTCCACATCCTCGCCAGCATTTGTTGTTGCCTGTTTTTTTAATGTGTGCCATTCTCACTGGCGTGAGGTGGTATCTCATTGTGGTTTTGATTTGCATTTCCCTGATTATAAGTGATGCTGAACATTTTTTCATATGGCTGTTGGCCATTTGCTTTTCTTCTCTGGAGAAGTGTATTTTTAGCTCTTGGAATCAGTATTCTGTCCATTTTTTGACTGGATTGTTGACTTTGTTTTTGTTGAGCTGTGTGAGCTCCTTGTAGATTTTAGTTATCAGTCCTTTATCAGTTGTATTGTGTGCAAAGATTTTCTTCGAATTAGTAGGGTGTCTGTTTGTTTTGATTATTGTGTCCTTTGCTGTACAGAAGCTTTTTAGCTTGATGTAGTCCCATCTGTTTATCTTTTCCTTGACTTCCTTTGCTTTTTGGGATGTGTCTTTAAAGATTTTGCTGAGATGTACACTGCTGGTGGGAATGCAAACTGGTCCAACCACTGTGGAAAGCCGTATGGTGTTTCCTCAAATTAATAAATGTGGAGCTACCATACGACCCAGCAATACCACTTTTGGGAATCTACCCAAAGGACAAAAAAACACTAATGCAAAAGGATACATGCACCCGTATGTTTATTGCAGCACTATTTACAATAGCGAAGATATGGAAATAACCCAGATGCCCCAAAATAGATGACTGGATCAAGAAGATGTGGTATATATACACAATGGAATACTATTCAGCATTCAAAAAAGATAAACACATGCAATTCGCAGCAACATGGATGGAACTAGAAGGGATCATGCTCAGCGAAATAAGCCAAAAGGAAAAAGAAAAATATCGAATGGTCTCACTTATAACAGGAATATAAGGGAACCAAATACAAGAGTGTCAATCAGCGAGAGGGGGGTAGGATTGGGGCTCAGAACAGGGGAGAGGGGAGCACAGGGGACTGTGGTGATGGTTCACGGGTGAATTGGTGGTGGTGAAACATATGGGGAATATACAGTAATGTAAAAGACACAAATAAAAATAACAAAAAGAAAAAGAAAAAAAAGGAAATACTGTTAAGTTGTCTTCTTGGATAAAGAACTGGTGGAAAAAAAATAAAAGACATATATTTCCTCTGTCCTAACACACATCCAAAGTGTTGGTAGACCAATGTTTGTAAAAATGAAAGTAGACCAAGAGATCAGGAGCTCAGGAGAAAACACTGGACTTGAGGGGGGAATACATTTGTTTTAAAAGCATGCTGGAATGAAGGGACTGGCAGTGTATTCACGGGAAGATTCCAGGCAGCCATTTGGAAGGGTTGTTCTGGAGCTTTGGAGAAAAGCTGACATAAGAGAATCACTAAGTTAAAAAACATATCTTATACATATTAACACTTCTTGCAAGCCAGGAAGTGAAATCTCACCAGAAACCAACCCTGCTGGCACCTTGATCTTGGACTTCCAACCTCCAGAACTGGAGAAAATAAATGTCTGTTGTTTAAGCACTTGGTCTGTGGTATCGTGTCATGGCAGCCAGCGGCCAAAGAAACAAGTCTGATGAAGACCAGAAACCCGGAGGCTGCACTTCTCTCTCGACATCTCACTCAGCCTTCTACGTCTCTATTAGATATCAGTGGTATTCCTCTGTGCCTTAGATGATCTATCAAATTAAATGAACCTGGTAAAAGCAAATAGAAATCAGACACAAGCAAATGCTTATTAAAGCCTCCTCCCCAACTATACCAAAATTTATTTTCTAAGTGTTGTTTTCATACATTTGAAATCAGTATAAATATTTTAGGCTCTGGCTTACATCCCAACTTATTTTTTTAAAATGCTGCCAAGTAAATGCTATTCTTTCTCTCAATTTAGTATGGAAATTATTTGGTACAGAGACAGAATCCTACCTGCTGGCTGATCACTGTGTATAGATAAAAATCCAGGCAGTTTGTCTTGTACCTTTCATCCAAGAAGCTCATAACACTTAGTGAACATCATGTGATCATCCAAAAAGAAGAAATAACTCTTTTATACCATCAGCCCAGACACACAAACCTCAGGTGAGCAAGTACAGATTTGCTAGATCTTTTTCAACTCTAAGAAGATGCTTCTATCCTCACCCATTTTTTCCAGTTTCATAGAATTGCTGCGGTATCATAGAGACAATGGACTCTCTTGCCCCAGCCTTTGCCTGTCCCCTGGTGGAGATTCCCACAGCCTCCTGAGGGTCCTTCTCTAAGCAGTCCTTTTGAGGATTCTGCTTCCATTTTCCTACACATTGGGGGCGGGGGTATACTTTCCTCATCAAAAGCAGGGTAAGTGGAACTTTTATACTCTTCCTTTGTGTTTTTTACAGTTATCACAGCATTTATGTTTTGTATTGAATTGCCTTTTCACCTGGGTGCAACAGGTGGCTACTCATGCCCATTTTGGAAAGGGCTGCTATGACAGGGGTCTCTGCTGAGAGCTGGGTATGCTCTGTCACCGCCCTCTCTGGGCTGGGCTGGGGCTTCTTGCTGTGAACATTTCAGCAGGATACTGAGAAACAGACAGAGTGAACTTTAGAAAACTGTTCAAAGTGACACCATCTGACTTTGGGAAATAACAGAAACAAGTATTAAAGGAGTACTTACTAAGTGCTCTAAACCCTTCAACTGAGAGAGACAATGTTCTCTCTCAGTTCTGGCTCAGGTCTTGGGTCAGTCCTCAAGGGTCAGCTCAACTACCTCTATTCCAAAGTGAAGCTGAATGCAGACCTCCCATGCAGGACTTGCAAGGTGGGATCCGAGTACAGGTTTGGGGATGGTTTGCTCATCAGCAGTGTCCAGGAGGGCCTGGGAAACTGACAGGCAGTGGAAAAGCGGGTGCAGATGAACCTGGGAGAGTATTGTTGGCTCACTGAGCCATTTGCTCAGGGATTTCCTTTGCCCACCTTACAACGGAGAGGGAATTCAAGAGGACACCTTCATTTGTATCCTCTGGTGCTTGGGCGATGAGAGGCTGGGTGTTGGATGCCCTTGGCAGCACGTAAAGGAGATGGTAATGTCCAGAACAAGGACAAAGAGATGCAGAGCTGCCCCCAAAGCAGCCTGCACTTGCCCAGTGATGGGTGGTCATGAAGCACCAGGGTCCTGCGAGTCAGCAACTCTGCCCAGGCAGACTCTCTGGGAAAGTGAGGCAGAAAAGGTACACTGCAGAGACGCAGGAAGGAGGGATAAGTGGAGGAGTCATGCGAGCCTCTGGTCAGAGGTGGTCCCTGATGAACTGGCATCCCTACCACCTCCAAAAGAGCTCCATGGGACAGTGTTTGCTTGAGACATCAGCAAGCCAGTGAGCACTGACGATAGACTGAGACAGCACTAGTCAGCTCCTCTGATCCTCTCTCCACTACTTCTGCAGTGATTGAGGATGAGCGAAACTGGGATCAAGAGGATTTCTGAAGTAGAGACATACTTCCCTCCTCCACCTCAGGCTTACAGGTCTCAGTAACATTCAGGGAAGGAGAAGCTCTGAACAGAATAGCAGCCTAAGTATGTGCTATTATGCTGAGCTGGACATTTTAAACACTGAAATGGAGTGTTCTTGTGACTAAAATGGACCAGATGGGAATGTAAACTGGTGCAGACACTATGAAAAACAGTATGGAGGAGTCTCCAAAGAAAAATTAAAAATAGAACTACCATATGATCCAGAAATCCCACTTCTGGTTATATATCCAAAGGCAATGAAAACAGACTTTTGAAATATTTGCACGCTCATGTTTATTGCAGCATTATTCACGGTGACAAGATATGCAAACAATAAACCTTAATGAAAAAGATGTGATCTATATATATGTCACAGATATGCACATATATACACACATACACTCCATTATTATTCAGTCATGAGAAAGAAGGAAATTCTGCCATTTGCAACAACATGGATGGAACTTGAGAGCATTATGTTAGGTGAAATAAGCCAGACACAGAAAGACAAAGACTGCTTGGTGTCATTTATATATGGAATCTAAAAAAAAAAAAAACCATAAAAATTGTAGAAACAGAGCAGAGAAGTGGTTGTGAGAGTCTGGGCTGTGAGGAAGTAGAAAGGTGTTGTTAGAAAAGGACCAACATTCAACTACAAAATGAGTAAGGTTTGAGGATCTAATCATGGATGCCATAGTGACTACATTTGATCACACTGTACTATATAATTGAAATTTTCTGAAAGAACTAAAATGTCATCACACACACAAAATCAAAGTGTATGTGACGGATGTGATAATTGACCAGATTGGAGGAATCCCTTCACAATATATGCATTGATCAACTTGCTACACTATATACTTTAAATATAACCTTATTTGGCAATTATTATGCCTCAGTAAAGATGAAAAAATAAAACAGAAGTCCATGAGCGCTGTCTTTTGGGGCAGAACAGCAATCAGCCCAAACTTGGATTTGAAGATGCAGTGGCGAGAAAGAAAACATGTGGTCTTTGATTGTACACCATTGAGTATACTTCAATCAACAAATTGATTGTGTTTCACAAAAAATGAGAAATTATAGTCAAATATTGACAGTTCCATTTAGAAGAGTAGTAGCCATTGGACTTGCTAGCCATTTTGTCATGTTCAGCATCAATGTTACCAGGTTTATTCTAATGAGTATACAACACCCACACCTTATTTCTTAGAGTATCAATCTGTTGGGAGTAAAAGGTCACATCTCAGGCCCAAATGACTCCAACCAAAGGGAATGTTTTTAAATAAATAGTGTTGTTTACATAAATATCTCCATACGGTGTGACTTTCAGGAGTTCACCTTTTAGACTAGAAGAATTAGAAACAACATGTCTCAAGACATATTACCCTCACACTCAATCCCAAACAATAGACTTTCCCACAACCTCTTGGTTGTAGACCTGGGCAGTCTGATGATTGTGTGCTGGAACCTATATGTGGCTCCAGGTCTTTCTTTCAAAATAAGGTCTTTCCCTGATACCAGAATTGTCCAATAGAGGTATAACAAGAGGTGCAAATACCAGCCACAAATGTTATTTTAAATTTTCTTATAACCACATTAAATTAAGCCATAGATGAGAAAGCCAGAGTTCTATAAGAAGAAAAAGTGAAGTTAATTTTTTTTTTTTTTTAGAGCTGGAAATTCTTTTTTTTTTTTTAAGATTTATTTATTTATGCATACAAGCTGGGGTACAGGCCAGAGGCATGGGACGGCGAGAGGGTTCACCAGAGACAGAGTGGGGAGCAGAACAAGCAGATGGACGGAAACACACTGCTGAGGGGAGCAGCGGGCAAGGCAGGAGAGGTCTGCCGTGCCATGTGGGAATCTCCCTGGCCAGGCGTCGAACCCGCATCACCGTTGCCGACAGCTCCACAGCGCTGCGCTTAACCGCTGCGCCACCAGGGAGGCCCCGAAGTTAATTTTGATGAATTTATTTCATTAATTCAATATATCCGACATATTGTCATTTCAACATGTAATCATTACCAAAAAATTAGAGATATTTTGCAAGCATTTTTTCATACTAAATTTTCAAACTTTAACTTATGTTTCGTACTTATAGAACATCTTAATTTGGGTTAGCCATGGTTCAAGTGCTTGGTAGCCACATGCAACTAGTGAATCCAGAGTGAGTAGTTGTGGTTCGTGTAGTCAGCTAGATTCTGACTGATCCCAAGGAAACCCCATCTGAAAATAGGAGGTCAAGCAGCGAAGTGATAGGATTTGCCTACAGAGTTATGGAGACCACCATAAATACTATCTTATTATAAATGGCAACAACTAAAAAAACGAGCATGTGGGTCATCAGATATGGGGTATAAGAGGCAATGGACAAGAGATGGGTTTGTTCTGCAATAAAAAAGGACATTCGGTTTAAGAACACAACCTCTTCAATCATTCAACTCTCTAACATCGGGATAAGCATGCTTGCAGAATTCTGCAAATTCAGCATCTCAGTGCAGGATCTTTATTACAAGAAAACACTTTCCTAATCTGTGGGGAACTGGTAAAGGTCAATATTTTGGTTACTTTCTTTGACTAACAGAAACTATGAACTTTGCTCTCTGTGCAAAAGTGAATTTTCATTCTATTGAAACACAGAGTAGAAATCTTTCTATGGATTATACTATGCATTATACTTTGTTTCTTCTTGTGTTTATTATCTGTAAGTCATTTTTATCAATTTTGTTGCATTTCTTTTTAAGATCTTCATGATGGCTTAATTATATAAAAGTGTGTTTGTCACTCTTTCCTTTAAGCCAGGTTACATCATCTACATGATTTATATTTCTTGGCGACTCTAAGATGATCATGAATTTACCCTCTCCATTCAAATTCATAGGATGGTTTTATTTTCCTGTGTTTCAATAATCTACCCAGGAATAATTTTTCAGAGATTCAAAAAGTTCATTTGTGAAAATGCACAGGTTACCAGTTGTCCTTCTAGACCCTTCTTTCTTCTCCATCTCTGTCTAGGAAAGTCCATTAGCAGTAACCCCTGATTATAATTGATGTTGCTAACTCCGGACCATTTTATCAACCAAACGCAAGCAGTCCTCTAAGAAGTTTCATCTGCTTAAGTTCTAAGATGTTGCTACCCACTGGCAATACACCCACGTATTACCAACAAGCCATCGACTTCTACTCCAAGCCAGTAGGGATACCAGTCAACAAGTAATCCAAAAACGGAGCATGATCTCCCACCTACTAATATTTCCAGTTGAAACAAATAGTGTGTTTGGGGTTGCTATTTGTTATGTTCCTTAAGATTTACTGTGCTACTTGCATTTTCCTGATCAGATTGTTATTAATATTAAATCTAGTTCCTTGAATATCTCTCAATTGAAAATAAGTGAATAAAAGGTTTTACAGTCATAACCAATGGAGTGGCTAATCTATCCAAGAATTGTCAAGTATTCCCTGTATCATCTCCCCTTTTCATCTCTTCTTGGAATATTTATGAGGACTTCTCTGGGCAAGACTGAGTGCTGGTCTCTGTCACTCTGTCCTCAGTGACTCACATTTTAGTAGGAGTCATACAACCAAGTGACTGGTATACATAATAGAGAGCAAGAAGTCTTGAGAAACTGAAGACTTTGTCTGCCAGGGAGCATCTGAATTAGTTCTGAAGTGATGGGTTAGATTTGGAAATTTGGAGACCAAGTAAACAATTACCACACAGCAGGAACAGAGTTCATTTGAAAGTTCCCTGCTCTTGAAGAAACTACATAATTGAGGTTAATTTTGAGGTGTCATGTACCTATGACTTGGGACATGGAGGGAAAAAAGATGCACTGCTCACAAATACATAAATTGTTACCAGTTTAATAAGAGCTCATTATTGGAGCCATCCCCTGAAAAATGACTTTCCTATATGTAAGTCATGTATATATAAGTAGCAATAAAATATGTAGCTATATGTATGTTATATATAAGTAACAATAAAACCACCAAAGGAGTTGCCCACCACTCCCATAGACTTTCTTGTTATGAGGCTTTCTTGTTACTAAATTATATTTTTAAAAAATAAAACAAGCATTACTACCCTTTAGAGGGAAAGCATAATTTGCATCCCAAACACTTGTTTTGTGTTCATGTACTTGGTGGCAAACATATACTTACACACACGTTCACTATATAATCACCTCTAGCACAACCAGCATTTCTACTGAATGTATTTCTGAAGGAAAAAATTTCCTAATAAGTATATACAATTGAACTAGGTTAATTTCTGAAAAATTAGTCCCTTTTGATGCTTTTAATGCCAAAGAATCAGCTTTGGTAACTAATACCCTCAATTTTTCAGTAATTAATAATAAGTTATCCCATATAAAAGAAGGTCAGAAAAAAGAAATCCAGCACTATGCTAATGAGGGGGATCAGAATATATCACCCCAAAAGATGCCACATTGATTATTAAGGATTATGTTGAACCAAAGGCAATTAAGAAACAGCAGCTGTAGGAGAAATACTCTGCTCTCCTCCTCTGTGCCTAAAAGCAGGGTTGCAATATTACAAAATATCCACTGGAAAAGGTGTCTCCCTATTCTGTACCAGAAAGAAAAGGAGTCTTATAACCAAGGAAAAATTTACTTGAGTCTGCCTAACAAACCTTACTAATAGCCCTTAAGTTCCCTTCGTTTTCCCCCTTATCTTCCAAGAATTTATCATCCCTAGAAGCCCAAACTCCTTTTGCTTTATCACCACTTCTCCACAATTTATCACCCTTTGTTAAAATAGTATACAGGCTCTGAAACCTAACTGCTTCCTGCAGTTTTCACTTCTTTTCTGTGAAGCTCTCATGTGCCCACAAAAGAAACATTTTTCTTTTTTTTCTGTCATTCATCAGTTTAATTCATACGCTCCAGCTATAGAACCTAAGAGGGTTAAGGAAAAGTTTTCCCCACACACGACAGTGACATCACCAGCACTCAAGAAATGTTGGAAGAAACTGACCAGCAGTCTTAAAATGCACTCTCACAGGCAGGTAATTATTAATCTAGATTGGCGGGTAGGGAGAGGGGGTGTCTTGGAGATCAGACTGACCCTCTCTTTTATGGATGAGAAGCTGAGCCTGAGAGATTTATTTGTGAGACATGGCACAAGCTCACATTGCAGGCAGAAATGCAGATTACCAATTAGAGGCATGTCCTGAAAACAAGTCTTCTGCTTGCCTTGCAGCATCCTTTCTGCTGCCCCTCAGCTCTTGTGCCCAGAGAGCAGTTTGACCTTTTTGTTTCTGTTTTTAACATATGCATATCCTATTTGATTAGCCCTGGGATGGAAAGTATCCCTGGGAGGCTGAGGTGGGTCAGGCAAATAATAAAACCTCACATATCGGCCCTTTAGACTTACAGAACTTCCTTTTTACAGAGAAGTGTGTCCTGCCATTTAAAGACTGGAAGATGCATGCAAAAATCAGATTTTTTTTAGGTTTGTTTCCCAGGCAACTGCTCTCAATTCAAGATTGAATATGAACATGAGAATTCCCCAGAGGCACCCCTCCACCTCCAGTTATCCTCTTTACTGCAATAAAGCTGTAAACTCTGAGGACCCAGGATCCTGGCCTTCTTTGGAGAATTAAAGATTTAGGGGATGACTCAGAAATGATGCTAAATTCATTAGTGCAAAATGCCTGCCAGTAAGCAACACATCCTAAAGACAATCTGTATTCTATTGACAGAGAAGAGGCTCAAGTTGACTAATATATTGGTATATTGAAAAAGAAGCCATTCTGTCATTTGTCATAACCGTTAAACAGCAGTTGATCTCAATTGATAATGGGACAGGAAAGCTGGTCTTTTCAGACACACAAGTAAAGCTTTAGTAACTGAATGACAACTAAATTGCTGTCAGGGTGGCTTAGCACAACTCAAGCCACAGTGTCCATTGCTAAAACCCCTCTTGAAATCTGCATTCCCAGGAGCCTAAATCACCAGGGATTTTGAAATCACCCTGGCAGTCAATACTGACTTGGAGATTTTTCAATAGTTTCAAGATCTATTAAATTTACGTAACACATATGTCAACTGTGAAAAAGTACTTTGTGCTCCCGGTAAAAATGTAAGAGGCAATTCCCTGGAGAAGATCCTGCCTCTTTTATCAGAATCCCTCTGGCCTTCTGAAGCAATGTTGAGTTTCCTAGCGAGGGGAGAAAAGGAAAACATCTTAAACTTGTTATTTCAAAGAATTTTTTTTCTCAGTATGGTCATGGCACTAAACTAGTCTTCCAAAATAAATGAGAAGGAGCACATACCCAAGTTGACATGGAAAATAAAACCTGTTGAGTTGCTAGGTATTAGAATATTAAAACATTTTCTTGGTAGGTAAAAAATAGTCCTTTAAAAGAAAGAACCAGACGAATATATTTTTATTAATCTTTCACCATCTCTCTATTTCTCTTCCTCTCTCTTTTTCTCATAGCCATCATTATTATTTCCAAGAGTATTTCTGAGAAACTACTGGTTTAGAAATTTCTTTTAGAGGTGAAGCTTGTATAATGAAAAGAGGGATGTGTGGACATAAATTTTAAATTATTCTAGATGATTATTTATGACTTTTTTATTTCAAGATTTGGTACTGTCTTGGCCTCATAAAGTTAATCTAGATATTGCTGCCTTGTATTTACTATGAAAATACAGAAAATCAGAAGCTCATCAAATTAATCATTTTCCAGTCACTTTTTTGTTTTGGATGCTTTTCTCATGACCCATTTCATTAGACTCACAGAATTAGCGATTTGACTTTTCACCCAGAGAGCACACATTTTTTTTTACTCAAGCTGTTTTCCTATAGTCACTGAGACAATATTTAGATGACAGCTCTTGCCCTCAGACATGTCTTTAAACAGGTGACAGTAAGGCAATGCAAATCCATTTTAATGATCCAATCATTCTTGAGATGTGAGAGTGGGGAAAGAGTCATATGTTTCCCGAATTCGGGACTATCTATAGTATGCTTTATTCTTCCTTTTTGTTATCTTGATTGAGAATATATATAAAGTAAGATAA
Organism: Scalopus aquaticus; assembly: GCA_004024925.1. NCBI lineage: Eukaryota > Metazoa > Chordata > Mammalia > Eulipotyphla > Talpidae > Scalopus > Scalopus aquaticus. The sequence continues at coordinate 11,623 of PVIJ01003544.1, forward strand.
TTAAAAAATTCAGAAAGCTTTTCTGTATCCAGCATTTTGGTAGTGTAAATATCAGGCTGTTAGGAGAATGGGACGTTCACAAAATGTCAGGTCCATTTGTAAGAGGAGGTTTCTAGGGGGAAATGACAGTAAAATGAATACTCAGATGAGCAGGAAGGAAAGAAAGCATGATGACCTGGCACAATTAGGATGGAATTATAATTAAATGAACAGAGATGGTACAGATTCACCAAACACTGAAGTGGCTATAATTTAGTGCTATGAAATAATGTTCTTTTTTAAGCCCAAGAATATCAGGGCTCGCATGGTGTTTATTCTAGCCAAGGGACAACTGACGTCACAAAATTAGCTGGTAAGGTATGACTGAAAAAAATAGAAAATATGATGGCAGGCAAAGAGAGAAAACAAGGACTGAAAAGGAACAGAGAGAGGACAGAGAATAAACCATGAATGAACAAAAAAGAGAGGTGAGGATAAAAGAGTGATTATAAAGATGCCTCAGAAATCTGCAAGAACTTGCCCCCTTATCTGTATCAGACAAAGGAAACAGAACTGCTATTACCATTATTCACATGAAAAACACCAAAAAACTAAAACTACATACTATATTCTGACTTTCTGTTCCAGAATTTGGCTGAAAGTTCCTAGGGCTGTGAGTCTATGACTTGCAATTCCAAATAATCATGTGTTGCAATGTAAGAACCTCCAATTTTTTATCTGGTAGAGGTCTTGGAAAGGATTTAGTCCATATCCTTCATTATGCAGATAAAGAAACTAAGAAATGCTTTACCAGACCAGAAATCCTTTTTCCCTTTATGATGATCCAACAAGAGCAAACAATAGTGTGACAAATGAGAGGAGACACACGGGGCGGGGGTAGAGGGGTGGGGGTGGGGCTAAGGGCTGGACGGGGGGTTGGGGTAGGGAGGTTGAAGGCTACAGAGAGGCCCATGTTGACTCAGCTCCGCACCATCTATCATCTCCTGTGACCTGGAAATCAGAGCCATCCATATGCACTATTGTTCTCGACAGCATCAGTCTCAAATTGAAAAGCACATTTTGCAGTGAGCATATGACTTTTGGAAATTTAGTTTTGGATGGGACAACAACACAAGTTTTTAGAGCAAGCTTTCTTCTCAAAGCTTCTTTCCCCTGTACAGAACAAACTAATTTAAAATGCTTTTGAAATTATTGTGATCTGATTCCAAAGTATTTCATAGTTTTTACTTATAAAGAAACTTTTAAGATAGGGTTCAATTTTTTTTTTTTTTGTAAATCTGCCTGAACTGTTTTTGAGACCATTAGTCAGTTTTCAAAGAATTTCTGTTATATAAAGGGAAGGCTTGAAATATTTTCAACATTGCAGAATCAAAAAATTTTCAAAAACCATGTTTCTTCTGAAAACTTGTTTTGTTAGTGCTACAGTATTTCTACACCCTTGCATATGTTATATCAGACTTCAACACATAGTCTAGGCTAAAGAGAAATGCATAAAAATTGTAGGGACAACTTTCAAATTAAATATCTTTCTGCTAAAAAATAATTACATGTTCAATAAAGGCAGTTTAAAAACATACAAATGTAAAAATTAGAATGATGTTACTCACAATTTAGTCATTGTCAACATGTAATTATATTTTAGTTATACTTTCTTTTGAGCCTTTTTTATAGACAATTGCTCAACACTCATTTTTTTTTTTTGTCTAAAATTGTCATAAAATTGATTTTTAAAATAAGTTGCAGGAACAAAGCGGTTAACAGGGGTGTGAAGCACTTGAATTATCCGGAACAGTATTTCAAATTTTTGGTGTTTTAGTATCATTTATCTCATGCTCTTTACAGTGGACTTTTAAAATGCATTCCTATCTGTAAAACCACTGCCTTTTACCTTGTCTTTTCTTACTTTCTTATATCAAGTCTAATTCACTAGAACTGTTGAACCACCAAGGTATCACTTCATAACTGGTAGTTCTTTCACAGGAAGTCAAATTACTATCCCCCAGTAAAGATGTGGGTGGGAGAGGGCTTGAAAGGAAATGAGAATTAGTAAGAATGATTTACAGTAAACAAAGAAGCAAAGATGTATTAATAAAGAATTTCTCCACTGTTAATGTTCTTAGACTGTTAGCTGTCATAGAAGAGTGATGTTGTTTATTTAACGTATCAAAGGGTAGCCTTGAAGAACGGAGACATTTTTGAAATCAGGTCACACCCACTGGTTTCAGAACTGAGCCTCTGACATGACCAGAAGCACAGTCAGTCTGTGGCTCACGGGGAAGGTAATCAGACTGGTTAAGAGGATATAGGAATGATGAGATGAACCACAGTGTGACTTGAAAATAGAGAAACTCCCAGGAGTTATACCAGTAAACTTCAGTTATCTGAAAGACAATACTGAAGGAGCTTTAGATTTTTTTTCTGTGAGGCTCCAGAACCTATATGTGGATTCATTATAGAACTAGAAATCAGCGTTCTAAAATTGACTGGTTTATAAATATTGAGATTTCCTCCAGTGTCACAGTATATGTTGTATAGGTTCCCATTCTGGAAAGTTTTAAAAGCAGTTACTAAGTAACTGTGTAACTAGGATGTTCTAAAGAGAATTTCTACACTAAGTTGTACAATCTAGGAGCCTGTATTTTTATCTTCCTAAAGTTCCTTCCAACTCCAAAGCCCACGTAACTCTGCTAGAAAGATTTCTACATCGGGAGGGAGATTGAACTATATATACTAGATGACTCGGTGTCCACCGCCCTCTAAATTCTTTGGGTTTTGACCATCAACTCAGGAATCATATCTCAGAGTCTCAATCTTTTTCTTTTAAAGTCTCATAAGCATACCTCTTAATTAAGCCAATCAACAAAGAATGATCTCTTTTTCAGTAAAAGTAATTCCCCAAGCCAATGAACAGAATGCCCACAAGGGCATTTATAAAAAATCTAAAGCATATTGCTGCAGTTTCATGCTAATAAGCAATGCAAAGCAGTGAGATTTTCTAATTTTCTAGTTCTTGTTTTTCATGACATCTGTTGACCTAAAACTGGCATTCAGAAAAGCACATGTGTGCCAGAAAATGCAAAGGTAGACGAGGAGAAAAGGAAGTGGTGATGTTCAGAACAAGGAGAAGAAAAGGAGGGAAGGCTTTTTTCTTTCCTTGTTTTGTTTTTTAAATCCCTTTTTAAAACTAGAAAAAAAAATACTAAGTGTTGGAGCAGCCCAGTGCAGATGAGGACAACCAGACAGCACCCAAACAAGCAAGGGCGGTGATGTCTGTGCCCAGCCAAGGTCTAAACTCCGCTCCTCATATCCTGAGTGAAGGGTCTGCTGGGAAGAGAGTGGAGTGACCCTTCTGTGAGCCTTTGAAAGACAGTGGCGCAGGTGGGCTTGCTTTCACTTTCTTGGGAACTGCTGCAAAAACAGCTGCCTTGCTGGGTGGTGGGCCTTTCTTTGCAGTGAGTGAGGTTCTGGCCCAGTGACAGTTTTTATACTCTTTGCTTGGTAACAAAAGTACCCCTTAAGAAGATCAAGCAGAGCTTGAGAAACTATGGTAATGTGGAAGCTCTTTGTAAGTGCTTATTAAGCGACTACTGGGTTGATGGAGCCATGTGCCCAAGGTCACAGATGTCCCCCAAAAAATGACACTTTGAAGATTTGCTTGTCTTTTCCTTTCAAAATTGGTAAGAATTCTCATTGACAGTTTACTGATTGTGCTACTTTATTTTAGGTTAAAACCCTTCTGAAAGTTTCCAATCCTACCATTCCTTGAACTTTATGCTGTTTTTCCTCTGCAACACAAAACAGTTTCTGACTTCAGACATGTAGGCTAATCATTAGCTTCCATAGCTTTCAGAGTATGGAAGGGATTTTTACTGGTAGCTTTTTTTCAAACTCTCTGATAGTTTCAGAAGAAAACTTTGAATGGTTCAGGCATCAGACACAAGGACATTTGAGGTTTGACTCCATCGTCACTCTGAACCACACATCCCATGTTGTCTCCATAGAACTTATGTCAACTAAGCAAGATGAGAACTAAGACAAAAATCTCAAGACAGAAATCTTCATCTACTCACCATACATATGTGTGTGTGTGTGTGTGTGTATTTGGTTTCAGAAATGTTTTTATTTCTGCTGACATGATATTTAGAAAGAGTACAGGGATTGAATTAAAAATCATGGTGTTCATTAAAAGAAAAAGCTTCCTGTTGCCTTGTTACAGATAGTTTTTATTGAACCACTAGTTGCTAAAACTAACGATTACCTCTGGTCTCAGTTGGAAAGAACCTACTATCCAATTACATTTTCCAGAATCGTTCCCTTCTTTTCTTTAGAGCAGGAGGCAGCAGCAGTAAAAGATAATTAGCAAGAACTGCAGGGACAGCATATTTTCTAGGATGATAATGTTGAGTTTGACCGAGTAAAAAAAATGACTATTTTCTCCCTTTGATGGAAATCTGGACTGTTGATGTTTCTATATTTTTGAAGTATTTTGATATTGTGTAAGATGACTGGATAATGTGTGCGTGAGAACCAAGACAACTGATGGTAGTAACCAAAGCTAGTGAGTGGACTGTCTTTCAAATCCTGATGTTGTCAACAGTCTTTGCTCTGCCAATGAAATGCAACAGTGATGGGAACATAGACTAGAAATAGAAATGTGTAGAGAGGTTCAAGAGGAAGCAAATTATTTTAAAAAGAAAAAAAATGTACTGCAAATTTTAATAGAAAGTGATATAAGATGTATTGACTCTTGGTATATTGGTGTAGTAATATCAATCATTTTATTAATATGACTACCACTGGAAAAACTTTCATAGTTTTCATTCAGTCTATGAATGTTTTGAATGTGATATATATGTATATGCACACACACACTACATACACACATATATACCTACACATACATACATACATACACACACATATATATACACACACACACACAGGATATGAACTCGAAGGGTTCAATATCTAGTGAATGATGAGGGAGGAGAGACTGTTTAGAAAACAGTGGAAGAGGAAAAATGTCTGGGATTATAAGAGCAGCACAAGCTATGAAACACTAGGGAAATGCAAAAGAAAAAACAGCAAACAAAAAGGAAAATGTCAGATTTCCAGAGACTGAAGCCACAAGACTTTCAAATTTAGTACAAAATGTTCTAAAGACCAGAGGAGCAATAAGAGGATTTCTTTTTCACTTCAGCACCAGTCCCAGGAACCCAGGAATCAAAGTCTGGCAGAATTTGAGATTCCCAACAGACTTGGATCTATATTATATCCATTTGGGGGAACCCCAAAATATTGAATTTTATATTTGTTTGTATAAAGATGAGCTGATTACATTTGAATTCTTCTACTCTGACACCCTGTTTTGTGTTCCTCTATTCTCCCAATATGTCTGCATTAGCCATTCCTTAAAATAGTCCAGAGAAGTTAGAGATTCTATATTTTATAGAGAGGCAAATGAGGCAGCCTAATCTGGGCTTAGCCTTCTGAGATTATCCAGTGCTTTGAAGATCTGGATTTTGAAAACAGTTTCTCCCTCCAGCACCTCAGGTATCTCCAGGGAAATTACTTATTCCTATATATCTCTGAAAAGAGTAACATTGGCAGAAAAGTCTCTAACTCTATAGATATTGCCATGAATGGGGAACTTAGGTCGATAGTCTCTATTATATCGGTCAGAATTTTCTATAACAAAAAGAATTTTATTCTGTACAGAAAAATAGTGGGGAAGTAAGTACCTCAACAGCACAATGGGTCATAACTCCTCCACTTAAAACTAATTTGCACCACTAAGGTGAAAAACCAACTGACTAGAACTAGCCAATTAGAATTAGCCAATCCATTCTTGAATGACATCTTTAACATATTTATCACATACTACTCTAGGGTTCTCTAGGTCTTACCCTTGGTCATGTCACACCTTCCAAAACCTGCAACTTGACATTATCCTTGAAGAAAAGGAAATAACCAACCAAAATTAAATCATCAACGCTGCTAGTTAGATTCTAGGCCTAGGAGCCCCTTGATAGCCTAGATGGAAAGTATAAAGACATGTATTCTGTTCATTTTCCCCTTAGACCACAAATGAAAGGAATAGAATTCTACTTTTACAAACAAGAAAACAAGAGCTTCTTCGATTATCCTGCAGAAAAACTAATTATGTAAACTAATTTTCATCACAGTAGTTAAGTACCATGGCACAATGGCCAGTCTATTTGGTGTTTCTCCACCTTTATCTTCTCCAAATACTCTTTGTTGAATCTGCCCGCTGGTTCCCAGCACAGGCAAGAAGCAGAAGCGAATCCTCATCTTCTGTTCATACATATAGTAACTAATCAATCAAGAGAAAGAGTTTCCTCCATTCTTGATCATTTAACCCAGTCCCCAGGATTGGACTCTGTCTCAGTTTCTTTACCTAACAATCAAATGCATGCTCAGGATTAGAGCAGCACTCTAAATGCCAACCTATTTAGCTAGAAAGTTCTAAGCCCTTGCCTATTCATGGGTTATAACTCTATATATAATTCTATTATGACCTTTCAGCAGACACCATATCACCACCTCAGGCATCTTCTACATTTCAGGTTGGGTCTCTTTGACACACATGACTTCACATAATGGGCCTGAGCAGAAATTTTGCACAGTCTACATCTCTTTACCTAAAAAGCAATGCAATTCTCAGTCAAAGCACCCCCCACACTATAGGCGTGCCTTGCCGCTAGGGCATCGTAGTAGGCTCCAATTTCTATTCTCTAGAACAGTACCAGAGAAGGCTTAGGGACCACAATCCTGCCTCCCTGGGAAAACAACCCCCATGGTGTCAGTCCACCTTGGTTGCCTTCTGTATCCAGACTTCCTATCTATTTGAAGTATAAACTCCAGGTTATCACTGTCCTCTGACTTTGACACATTGACAAGAGACACAACCCTACTTTGTAAAGAAGAGAGCAACTCTTAGTGATCCCCATTATTCTGACAGTGTCCTTTTCTTTAACTCTATAGGCATAAAAGACAAGTCTGAGTTTCTGGAAGAGAAGCCCAGCACTACTCTAGACATTTTTGACCTGAATACTATACAGAGGGAAACAAAAGATAAGGATATAGAGAAAGAAAATCTTGAGGTCATTGGTCAAACCTTTATAATTCAGCTGAGTGGATCCATGACCAAAAATATTTGATCATATATTCAGTATCCATTTCCCCCTTCATCATCCCACGAGGAGTCAGGTAGACATCATGACAGTGTACTACTTCATCTGGCCATCTGTGGCAAATCCCATGTGAGACACAACTCCTATAAGTTCTACTCAAAGTTTAAGATGTCATGATAAGCTCCTGAGTGAGTAATTATAATTGTTCTATTTTCAAGTTCACTGATTTATTTATTTTTTTGTCCTCTCCATTCTACTGTTGAGCTCATTCAATGAGTTTTAAAATTTCAGTTATATGTTTCAGTTCTAAGATTTCAGGTGGATTCTTTTTATCTACTGTTTCTTTGCTGAGACTTTCTTCTTTTACTTGTTGCAAGTGTGTTCATTATTGCTTTTTGAAGCATTTTTATGATATAATATCCTAGTCAGATAGTTCCAACATCTGTGTCACCTTGGTGTGGTGTCTGGTGGTTGTCTTTTCTCTTTTGAGTTGACGCTTTACTGGTAGAGCAAGTGATAAGTGATTTTCAATTTACCCCAGACATTTGGGATATTATATTCTGAATCTGTATCTTATTTAAATCTTCTCTTGTAGTAGACCTCCTTGACACTGCCAGCAGGTGAAGGAAGTAACACTGCATGCTGCCATAGGGGAGTGGAAGTTCAGGTTCATTACTCAGCCTCTGTTGACACTTAATGAGGGGTGGGAGTGGAAAAAGGCACTTTGTAACTGCTGAGTAAGTATGGGAGTTCAAACTCCTTGCCAGACCTCTGATGATCCCTGGCTAAGAGAAGGAGGGACATCTCCTTGTAACTTCTCACACGATTTTTACTGTGCAAAGGGGGTAGGGGCTCATTAGCTCAGATCCACGGTGAAAGTCTTGACTCTTCAACGTGCCTCTTGTGTCATTGGAGAAGGAGTGGGAAACTCATTCTACTGTGTACTCATGGAATGTCAGGCTCTCCACATGGCTGCTGCTGAGGGAGCCCTGCCCCACGTGACCCCTTGTCCACTCCAGCAGGGAGCACCTACCCCCACCTGGCAAAGCTGGAAGTCTCAGCCCCAAACTCAACCTTTGCTGGCAGATGTGGTGAGGGGGCTGCAGTCTCCCCGGTGGTGTCTGACTTGAAGACAGAGGTTATTACCTAAATGTTTCTGTCCTGGTATGCTGCCCCTCCCTGGTATTTTGACTAGAGAGATCAAGCTGTTCTTAGGGTTTGTTTTATGTACACCCATTGGTATTTCCAAATTGCGGGCTTTTCGAGGGTCCAGCCTGGGATATACAAAGTAAGAGGAAATCACTGGGAGTTCACCACCATGTCCTTTTTGGGGTTCTGAGAGCTCTAGAACAGATATACCTATTTCTTTACATTTTACAAAGTCTTTTTTTATATATAACATTTAGAAGTTTTAGCTGTACCTAACAGAAATAGGGAGATAGGTGTCTACTCTATCTTGTATATAGTATTTACACCATTTTAAACCTTAAATTTAAAATAAGCTGCCTCTGAAAATTAATTATGAAAATATTCTATCATAATGAAAGTGGACAAGGCCATTTATTGTGAGTTGACCTATTTGGGTATGGGATGAACATGATTCATCATTTGTAGGACAATATAGCAATAGCCTGAAAAGACAGAGAAAAATCCTTAAAGAAGAGAAAGAGTAGAATAGTTAGCACAGAGCCAGTCCTGGAGGACACCAGCAGTATAACCTTCAGATAGAGATGCAACGTACCTTGAGAAAGAAAGTGAACTTTGGAGTAATCCCTGGAGTTTACATGCTGTTGTTTAACCTCCCGAAGTATTTTTTTCATCTCTCAAATGAGGATAATCCTTTACGGCTTTTTATAAGGTTAGAAATAATAGTTATAAACATCCTAGCTAACCATTCATGACCAGCTCAAGGAATGATACTATTAAAATATAAAATAGGCTACAAAGATCTTAAAGAATTGGAATCATAATGAAAATTGTTCGTGAACTTAGTTTGACAAAATATGGAGGGAATTGGGAGGATTAAATAGCCTGCAACAGTTAGGTAGCTGCTACAAGTTACCTGGAAGAGGAGATAAAAATTAGAAGCCAGGAGGTGACTAATCCTGGGCAGAAACAGAAAACAAAAATACCAAGGCATTTTAAAGGGGGGGAAATGACAAAAATCATGACTAAACATGATAAATGAAGATAAATAAAATCTCACAATTCTTGGTGAATATAAGGTTACCTAATAGAGCTTTAAATAAATTCAGTATAATTCATTGTAAATATATCAGGTAACCAGTGGTTCTTCACATGAATATACACTCAACTCTTGTAACTACAGCCTTCCTCTAGAATCTATTCTGTTGATTAGAATAACAACTCTTCACAGTTATCAGCTAATCTTTGAGTCCCACTCTAGTGTATTTTTAAACAATTTCTACTCTTAACATTCTGAACATTCCATCTGGCTGTTTGTTTTCATTTTTGATTTACATCAAATAGTAAACAGAATATTCTAAAAAGGGATAATTATAATAAATAATTTTAATAGTCTGAAGTAAATATTTTAGTGGAGTTTTTCACATTTAATATTAACATTACAATTTTTTATGGATTGCTCATTTTGTTAATGGTTGCAACTTGCTTAATCTCAAAGTATGTCAACTCTTTTCCTTTTACCCAAAGTAACTCTAAGTCAAAAGCGCCATATTTTCCCAGCTCCACGTTCCCTCCATCCAACACAAATCACAACTTACATTTTTAAAAGACACAGTTTCAAACTTCCCTACATATGCTACATATAAGCACCCATAACAGAACATAAAAGATTTCTTTCTGTTTACCAGAAGTTGAGAAGACAAGAGACAAGAGGACTGTGGTATAAGAGAGTTGAAAATTAATTTCCCCAGACACAGGAAATATCACATGCGTGTGCGCGCGCGCACGCACACACGCGCGCACACACACACACGGTGTGACAGAAGATAGCAAGCAGGTCCTGCATACAATACAAAAAATAATTTCTAAGGAAATGTTTTTATTTAATTCTCACAGGAGCGGCAAATTACTCAAGGCTGGTGTAAAGGATTTTCAAAACAAAATCATAGCAGCTGCCATTTATTGGAGATGTTGCCTGGGTTGGAAATATGTGCCCTCTACGTATAGTATCTTATGGAATTTTTGTGACAATTCTGGGATATAGGCAGACACAATTATCCCAGTTTTGTAGATGAAGAAACTAGATTTAAAAGAGACCAAGGGATTGTTCAAGGTCACCCAATTAGTAGGAACTTGAACCATGAGTATCAACTCCAGATTTGTTTGACTTTCAATCCTAAACTCTTTAAGTACTAAATATTTTGCTTTCTGTAACTCCCCCTGAAAACAATCGAAGAACCACACAAACGCTATTGTGGGTCCTACTTCCAATATTAAAATAATTATATACTTTCTAATAATGTGAATATTCAACTATTCTATTTAAATGTCTGTCCAATTTACTACATGAAGATTGCCTATTTGTGATTAACCTGGATAACACATAGGGAGGAATCTTGAGTTAATTTCTGCTTCCCTCTTGTGTCAGAGACTAGTAACAGCAATTGCAAGAAGTGCACACCGCCTTCTGTCTCCTTTATCTGTCCTTTTATTCATCCTGTAAATCATTTCATTTCTTCTCCATTCACTGAAGGAAAAGTATGGATTTGAAAATTTGATCTTTTTGCATAGTATAACTCTGCCCCTTTGAAATGCTCAGTAAAATGTATTAATTTCCTAAAAAACAACAATCCCAGTACATAACAGAATAAGATTCAATCAATATAACACAATGCAATAAACCTCCATTGTCTCATGTTTTCCATGCAAACTGTCTCAAAAAAAAAAAAAACTACCAATGGCAACTAATGACGTTACCAAGTTGTAAGCACCTCCCTGAAGGGATACTAGACATGATTTGCTTTGGGTCTATTTTAGGACCTTTGTTATTGTTTTATAAAATGCAGGTGTACCTTTGCTTTCCACATTATTATGTATCTGAAAATTCATGCTGTTTATTGCATCATTAAGTGCTTTAAAAGGAATTCCTATTTAAAGAACACTATTAGGGGATCATTTTTCTAAAGCAAAGAAGGACTTCTAGATTACAACTGTTTTACAAATCCACTTTTCATGCAGATCAGGGTTACTTGGGGCAGCCCCAGAATTTTCATATGAAGGGGGTTTATGGGTAACAATCTAATTAGAGGCTGAAATTTTGACAATTTTACTTTTAGATTGTCCCTTGAGTGGTTTTAGAGGGTGGCTATAGATGCTGTGAGTAGGGTTGCTCAAGGATCGCCTCATTTCCAGTCCCTTTCCAGTCCCTTGGGCACTAACACTGGGATTACCAGTAGGTATCTCTGATTTCTGCTGCAAAAACCAATAAGCTGATAGTAAAGTCAAGATGTCCATCTTTACCTGTTCTGCTTTCCCTTTTCTCTATATATTACTATGATAAAATCTTTCTCCCCAACCAGTACCAGTAGCTTTCTGCAGATTAGTATATCTTAAAAGTCCAGACCTAGCATTATTATTGAACTGTGCTAGGGCAAACAATGCCATGAAGGAAAAAAGAACTCTACAGTAGATGTGCCCTCAGCTCTGGCTTAATCTCTAAAGAAGCAGGTGCTGTGGTGTAATGTAGCAGAAAGAATAAAGTGTACTTTGGATGTAGTGTGGTATAACTATCTTTTCACCCTCCTTGCCAGGGGATTTCGTAAGTTTGATCAGAGCAGCAAAACTCTAGCAGATCAGACAGCTACAGTAAGAAGTATTACTGTCTTACCTAATACTAGTAGTATTAGTACTAATAGTACTACAATTATGTACTAATTAAGTTTAAGTTAATGAAAATTAAGTAAAATTAAAAATTCAGTCCCTCAGTTGCATTAGCCATATTTTAAGTACTCACTAGCTGCATGTATCTAGTGACTACCGTGTTGGCACTGATACAGAACATTTCTATCAACACAGAAAGTTCCAGAGAACAACCTCTGATCCGGAAGACCACATTCCCATGACATTTTGTGGTTCTGATAAATTGGTAATCAATGGTTCAAGGAAGGCAGATTGAGACTTCCTGGAGAGCTTTCCCTTATAAGGTTACCCTTTACAGGGGATTAAGTCTAATGCAGGAAAGAACTGGAAGACAAAAAAAAAAAAAAAAAAAAAGCAGGATTTAAAAATCGCTTAGGGCCAGGAGGGGGAGCTCTGATCCTCTGACATGAAGGTTGTCATTTCCCCTACTGAAGACTGAATACAACACAGCTGTGGCTGGATTAAGGCACCAAAATAGAAAACTGGTTTTGCTATAACTCAATACAACTCAAGCTCATTTATGATACCCTTAATCCTAGGAGGTTTAGCAAGGGAAAACAAAAACAAAACAAAAAACAGTGAATTATTGTAACAAACATTGGATCATTACACAAAATCACACTATATAATATTCAAGGCTATGCACATAAATACATCTAAAGGATAGTTTGGAAGGTCATGCATTCAATATACAGAAATGACTTAGGACTATAGTTATGAGTGAACTCCAGAAGATGATTTTTCTATCTCTGACTCCCCAATGCAAAGGTAGAGGAGATAACCAGTTACATGTTAACAAAAACAGGAAAGAAGGTTTCTAAGAAGAAATTCCATGGTAGATTCTCATTCATATCCCTGTGTTTATATGATTCCACTTAGTAAGTTGCACTGCAGTTTTCTAAGTGGTTCTCTGGTGCCCTAAAATGAATAATGTCCCTCTCCAATGTATTCATTTCCTTATTTCCAGAGCAAGATATGTTCAGGCTCATCTATCTATGTGTGTTAGGTGCCACAACCAGGAGGCGGTCCACTTACAGCGAAAGATCACAGCCCCAAATGTGTCAGCACCTCATGTTTAGAAATCTCTAGAGCCTTTCTGAATTCTAAAATCACGGGGCCAACTGGATATCATGGAGTCCACTTCCAGCTATTCCAAGCATAAGTGAAGGAAACTTGAACTGTCCTCGTGCAGAGGTCCAACTTGAGATCCTTGGGTCTCTGGCAGTCCCAGATCTTTGGCCACATCTCATTTACTCCACATTTCGTTCATGCAATTCAGGGAGCAGATAATTATCAGGGAGCTGTAATGAAGCAGCTGAGAGGAATATATTTTAGAGCAGTGTTTCAGGAATGAAATATTTGAAGGCTTCACATATCTTGTGAATTTCCCCTCCCAAATAGCAGGCACCTACTTCATTAGATCTTATTTGAAAATATCACATGGAAGAAAATCCCTAAGCCCTGGAGAGTAATGTTAACTGCCTTTGTTTGTCTTCTGTCTATTTTAAAGCCAAGCTCTGACAAGTGCCTCTAATGCATTTTACTATTTGTTGAGCTTATCAAAAATAGGGTAACTTCAGCTGTGCATTTCAATTTATTACCTACAGAACGGAATGAGCTGATAATTTCCTATGTGATTTGGTAGCTCTCCAAGTCTTCTCAGTTGGAGCACATATTTTGGATATACTAAAATATATCCAAATACACCCTAATATTTTCAAAAAATTTTGTCTGATAAAAATAATCCTCAAACTGGCTTAAATTAAAAAATTATTATGAAAATATTGATATGACTTTCAGAACCTGTTAACAGGAGCACATTTGAACTTCAGGAGATACTAGAACAGGGAACCTTAATGAAGTCAGACCTCCTTCTCTGTCCTATTTGCTCAGATCATACATCTGATTTTTTTCCTTCTCTTTTTGCAGAATCACATGACAGGAAACATAGCTAACAACATTTCTAGCTTTTTATCTTATAGTTCTGGCCTCAAGATAGACACCAGGATAACTTTCTCTGTTTTAAACCAAATATATCAATGAAAAGACACATCAACCCACTCTAGAAAAGAATCCATCTTTATACTATTCAACTCTGGATGTGAATTGGGATCACGTTATTTAAAATAATGACTGGATAATTCTGAGAAGTGTGTGTGTGTGTGTGTGTGTGTGTGTGTGAGAGAGAGAGAGAGAGAGAGAGAAAGTTCACTTGCAAGGAATTACTACTACTGACTTTCAATCTGTCTTTCCTCTCTAAAATCAAGATCCAAAAATATCACTAACAAGGGCCTCCCTGGTGGTGCAAGGGGTTAAGTCTCAGCCCATGAAGCTATCCACAGCCACTGCAGCACAAATTCAATTCCCAGCCAGGGAGATTCCCACTGGCGCAGCAGACCCCTCCTCACTCACCTGTTGCTCCCCTCAGCAATGTATTTCAGTCAATCCGCCTACTCTGCTCCCCACCCTGTTTCTGGTTAATCCTCTCACCCCCCCCCCCCCCCCCCCCCCCCCCCCCGCACACACACACCTCTGGCCTGCACCCCAGCTCTTGTATGCATAAATAAATAAAACTTAAAAAATATCACTAATGAATTTTTCTACTTGCCTGGCAAACCAGGAGTGAATAAAATAACTTCATGTTTAAATGTGCCTTTAAAGACTTTGAGGAGATCACAACAAAGACCAGTTTTGTTATTGAGATTTCTCTTGAAGCAGCTCTCTTCTCCCAAGCTTTCTGACTAAATCAGACTTACTAATTTTATGAGAAAAATACAAGATGGGGAAAAAAGATTTCCCCTTCCTTACAGATTTTGGGAAAAGTGTGTGTCTATCATTACTATTTTAAAAATGAAATGGGTATGCTTTCTGACACCTAGAGCATTTAAGCATTGCATGACTTTTAGAGCATTGAGGTGACCCCTGTGCTCCATTAATATGCATCATCAGTGTTGTTGGTTTACCATGTTTCTTTTATGCCACACATTTTCTACAATTTAGTTAATAATATAATATCTACCATATTCCACTGTATTAGGTTTCAACAGAGCAATAGAGCCAAAAAAAAAAAAAATTGCCTCCAGTGATTATGGAAGCTAAGAGTTTGATCTGCATGGAAGCCAATTGTCTACAGACTCAGGAGAGCTGATGTTCCAATTCAAAGACCTTCAGGCAAGAAGAACCACTGTTGCAGATGAGACTGAAGGCAGCTAGAGAAGTTTCTCTCACTCAGGGGAGGGTCAATCTTTCTGTCTATTCATGCATTCAACTGATTAGATGAGGCCCCCCACACATTATGGAGGGCAATCTGTTTTACTCTACTGATAAAGATGTTAGTCTCATCCAAGCATCCTCTCAGAATACCCAGTATAAGGAGTAAAACATAATGGACATACCATGGCCTCGTCAAATTGACATATAAAATTAACCAGGGCAACCACATACACATACTAAGACTAAACTAAACTAAACTAAAAGTTTGCTCATTAGAATCTCCACACTCTGCCAAAAGGTATTGTGTAAGTGGTCATCACAGCTGCTGGCAGTAACCTGCAGAGGTTTCCCTAGTTTAAAAATATCAATTATCATCAAAATTTTATGTAGTTTCACCTCTATCCTTTCTTTTTATTTTCCTACCACTCTCCATACCCACCCAAATACACACATAAAAATCCCATTTTATTGTTGTCTATATGTATGTGTGCACATGGTATTGCATCTATTTGCCCAATGTCCCCAAAACCCAATTTAGTAAAGATGTTTCCCCTGTGAATTTTTTAACAAGTCGTTAAATTTATCATTGGATTGTCCACCACAGATTTATTATTGTTCCAACTCAGAGAAATCTCAATCTAACTTTTCATATCTGTGGGTCAGGGAGGGCCGAAGAATAGCAGATAAATCCTGTATGATAAGTTGTCTGCAATAAGCAAGGGAAGAAGAAACCAGGACAAATTTCAGAAAAATATTATCAAACTGATTCTTCATTAAGACACTTCAAGTATTAGGCACTAATAACAAAGTTCCAATCTGAGTTTTGATTCTTTTGTTAAAGGGAAATCTTCTTTTGCAAGATGTATGGGGGTAGTTTTTGTTTGTCTTATTTGCCATTAACTTGATTGATTAAAATCTATAATGGACTTTGTACTCTTAGAAATAACTTTCCTATTCAGGACTTGGGAGAATAAGCAAACCCCACTGAATAGAGTTTTTTGATCTGTCATTTAGGTGAGTCTGTTTCAAATTACTATAATAATTTCTGAGGAAAATCTGAAACAATACACTTAGACTAACGCATAGTTGCTGATGAGCTCTGCATCATGGGAAGGGAAGAGAGAGAGTTTATCAATCATCAGCTGGGGAGCATAGACTCTCCAGTTCCTGAACATATCAGAATTACAGGCTTTCTTGTATAAATAAGAGTGACCTAACTCCCTCCCTAGTACAACTTTGAGGTCAATGAAACAGGAGAAGATGGAGCAAGAAGATCTCTGAACACTCGGCTGGGAGAAGCCAGATCTTGCAGCCCTGTATTAGCTACCTTAAAAATGATATTTTTTAGATTAATAAAAACTCATGATATACACTTAAAAGGATACCACTATTTTCTGGGCAGACACTTGGGATATATTTTTCCCCTAGTCTTTAACTGTCTTCGACTACTGACATATTATAGCATTTTACTCTTGGAAAAAAGGGTTATATACCTAATACATGTTGATGCAGTCAACACTAATTTCTCTCCATTTCCCAAAATTCCCAGATGAAAAATAAAAGAAGGAAACTCTCAAATGGGGTTATAAGGTCAAAGGGCAAGAATCAAAAGAGAACTGCTTATTTTAATTGGTTAATTAGGTAGTTCCATAAAAACAACAACCAATTTAGACCACAATTGCAAAGGTGACAGAGAAACAGCACATCTGGTATCCAGTCAAATGTGATGTGGCAAAGAACTAATTGCATAGAGGTCTCACTGGATCTCTCTCAGAATACTTAAATACTTTTTTTTTTTAGATCGGAAACTATTTATATGATGAATTCAGATCCAGGAGGTGGGGGAAGTACAAACAGACAAGCAGAGAAAATTCATCATCATCATTATCATCCATTATCAACTAATACTCTGCTTCCCCAAAATACACCCACAAGTTTAATAAATTCAGTGTGTTTTTTTAAAAACTGAAACAATTAGGTATATCATTTTTTATGCACATGTACATAATAATTACTTACCAGCCTACTCTCCACATGGAATCATATGGGGAGCAAATACGTGCTGTGTTGCTTTCTCTTTAAAATAAATTGTGTCTTACATTACTTTAACACGCAAAATAAAATTTCAAATTTATGTCAAGAGGTAAGCTTCAGAATAACAGCAGAGATTCACTCATTTGGATTGAATGAAAACTCCTAATATCTTTGCAATGTTTAACTTAATATAATTTATATTATCATGCCAACCCCTTTCTCTTTTCTTTCTTTGATCCTATAATGTAGATCCTGCCACATAGGGCATACATTATGCACAGATGATTGAAAGTACCAAAGAACACAAACTATGGACACAGACTTGCCAGTCAAGATTGGAGTCCTGACTATATAGAGTGGGGGAGTCTTCTTCATGGCAGTATGGGAGAAGGTAGAAGGTCTGGAGTTATGGTTACCTTCCTCCAAAATAAAAAGTCTGGGGGCTAGTACTGAGCTTTAGGAAATGTATATGGTTATTTATAGATTGTTTTCTATAAACAAGAGGTGAAAAACAACTTCTTTATTCCTAAGCCAGCAGCAGACTTCTCCAAAAATCCAACTGAACCAGAGATAAATTTGCAAATTACAATTATACAGTATTCACTATGAGTCACACACTGTTGCATGTAGCTTATATTTATTAGCCTATGTAATCTTTATAAAAGTATGTGAATAATATCAGCAAGAATGATGGAACAAAATATTCTGAAAATTCCATCCTCCATAAAGGCAAGAACACTGGGAGAAATTGTCAAATTATCATCTTCAGAACTTTGGAAAGTAACATAACAACTTGAACATTTATTCAAGAAAAATGCTTGAAGCTTGGTAATTCTGAACAGTAAACTGTGGACCATTTTAACTTCCTATCCTACTCCTCCAGTTCTAGATACACAGTAACCTTAAAAACCAACAGCCTTATAATCACAATGAAAACCAGCAGTTATGTCAATAGATCATATTAATATAAAAAAGGATCATCACAATAGAGGTAGAAAAAGCATTTGACAAAACTTCAACACCCTTTCATGATTGAAAAATAAAAACATTAAACAAATTAAGAATGTAAGGAAACTCGGGCCCTCCCTAGTGGTGCAAGGGGTTAAGTCTTAGCACTATGAAGCTATCCACAGCCTCTGCAGCACAAGTTCGATGCAAGGCCAGGGAGCTAACCCATGGCCCAGCAGCCCTCTCCTGTCTCATCCGCTGCTCCCCACAGCAGTGGATTTCAGTAGATCTGCCTGTTCTGCTCCCCCATTCTGTCTCTGGTGAATCTTCTCACCACCCCCACTACCTCTGGCCTGTACCCCAGCTCTTGTATGCATAAATAAATAAATCTTTTTAAAAAAAAAAGAACATCAGGAAACTCTTTAAACCTGATAAAGGGCACTTATAAAAATCATAGCTGATATCACACATATTGATAAAGACTGGAAACTTCCCTGGTAAGTTCAAAAGCAAGACAAAATGGCAGCTCTCACCAATTCTATTCAATACTGTACCAGAATTCTAACTCAATTAGGTAAGACAAAGAAACAAAGTCATCAAGATTGGAAAAGAAAAATTAGCAGTAGTGCTATTTGTAGATGACATGATTTTACATATTTAGATAATTCCAAGGAATGTACAAAAAATAAAGCTATAAGAATAAACAAATTCAACAACAGTATTGGAACAAGATCAATATACAAAATCAATTGTGTTTCAATATGATGATAGTAAAAAATCTGAAAATGAAGTTTTTTAAAAATCTATTTATAGTAACATTCAAAATATTTGAAATGCTTAGGAATAAGTTTAACAAAAGGGCTCAGGACATATAGTGAAAACTGTATAATGAAAAAAAACTGAAGTATACATAAATAAATACAAATCTATCCCCAATTCATATAGTGGTAGACAATATTGTAAAAAACAGCAATTTTCCCAAAGTGATTTACAGATTCAATGCAATGTAACCTCTATTAAAATCTCAGCTGCCATTTTATTTTTTTCTTTTTTGAATTGGCAAGCTGATCTTTAAATCCAAAGGTAGTGCAAGTGACCAGAATAGCCAAAACAATCTCGAAAAAGAATAACAAGGTTGGAAGACTCCCACTTACCAATAGCAAGAGTTATTACATAGCTACAGTAATCAAGATCATGTAGTACTGGCATAACAATAAACATATAGATCAAATGGAATGGAATTGAGAGAAAAGAAGTAAGTCATTAAATTTATGACTAGATTTTCTAAAAGGGTACCAAGACAATGCAATGGTAGCCTTTCAACAACAAGTGGTACTGAGACAGCTGGATAAAACTCATGAAAAATAATGAATTGTATGTTTAGTATACCATATGCAAAATTAATGTAAAATGAAGCAAAGACCTAAAGTTAAAAGCCAAAGATAGAGAAACATTTGAAAGAAATCAGAGGAAAATTTTCATGACCTGGTATTATGTGGTTGTTTCCTAAAGATGAGAGCAAAAGCATAAGTAACAAAAGATAAAAAAATCAATAAATCGAATTCATAAAAATGTAAGACTTTTATGCTTCAAATGACAGTATCAATAACATACAAAGACAGTCCACAGAATGGGAGTAAATAATTGCAAGGCATAGATTAATATGGGTCTAGTATCCAGAATGTATAAAGAATATTTTAAAATTCAACAGTAAAAAGACAACCCATTTTTAATCCATTCATATATGAATGGACAGTTCTCAAAAATAGATAAATGCAATCTAATAAAAATGTGAAAATATGTTCTCATTATTTGTCATGAAGAATACGCAAATCAATACCATAATAATGTCACATTTACTAGGATAGTTAAACCAAAAAGACAGAAAATAAGTGTCAACAAAGATAGGGAGAAATTGGAACTCTCATGTTACTAGTAGGTATGCAAAATGGTGCATCTGCTTTGGAAAACACTCTGTAGTTTCTCAAGAAGCTAAAAGTTGAGCTGGTAATTCCACACCTAGGCATAGCCCAGGAGAACTTAGTGCATATGTCCACACAAACACTTGTACACAATGTCCATAACAGAATTATTAAAAAGTCTTAAAAATTACTGAATATAGCTATTAAATTAAAAAATAGCCAAACAGTGAAAACAACTCAAATATCCATCAATTGATGAATGCATAAACAAAATGTGACCTATCCACACAGTGGAATATGTATCAGCTGTGAAAAGGAATGAAATACTAATATGCACCATAGCCTGGATGAGTTTTGAAAACATTATCCTGAGTGAATACAAGCAGACCCAAAAGATCATATATTGTATGATTCTGTTTATATGCAATGTTCACAACAGACAAATCTATAGTGGCAAAAAGTATATTAGTGATTCCAGGAGCTGGGGCAGAGTGGGAACTATGGAATGAAATGACTACTAATGGAGACAGGGTTTCCTCAGGGGATGACAAGCCTGTTCTGGAATTACATAATGGTGGCATTTCACACCTGTGTAAGTATACTAAAAACCACTGATTTATACATTTTTAAGTGAAATGTTTAAAATACATCGATATTTACAGACACAAACACAAATTGTACATGGCATCATTCCCTATTGAGAGAAATGTTAACTCTTCAAAGGGTGGGGAAATCATATGAAGTCCTATTATTATGAACAAATTATCATGTTCATGGTTACCATGAACAAATTATCACTTTTCCTCATAATTCTTGTAGTCAGTAATAAAAATGCATTGACTTTTAAGTAAATGAGAGTATGGTCAATGTTCACAAGTCACTACTATTGAGGCAAGAATAGGTAATAACTCATAGATGTAGGGATGATGCACAGTATGAACTTCATAGATGATAAAATGGAAGCACTGAAGATTAAGTAGTTTAAGTCACACAATTAGTAGGTGGTAGGACTGGGATTCAATTCTAGAAATACTATTAACTGCAGAGTCCAAACTTTAACCACTATGTCATGTGAAACTCATGCAAAGCTCTCCCTGTTAACAGAAGTTCAAGTATCAAACCAAAGAAATGGCATTTGCTCTCTTTTCAGTTGGAGACAATGACATAAAATAGTTGTGTGTCGTTTTTGCAAATGAGGTGATGTGCACAGATATTCTCCAGGATTCCAATGACATGTAATAAAATCCACAGGTACCTTTGCAGAAATTGCCTTTTGTTGGAGCATTTGTAAACCTGTTCCATCTTTGCAAGATACAGAAATGTCTCCTGTAATGAAAACATGATTGGGCTCTTGCCTGCAGAATCATTACCAGTGTAGACTTGTCATTTCTTGTTTCACAGTATGTCTTAACATCTCAGTGTTTAATTTAGTTCTCTATAATGTAGGGATTATAGTAGTACCCCCTTAGAAGTTTAATATAATGATGAAGCACTTAAACTAATTCACTTAATATGGATGCTTAGGCCAGTTCCGGGAACATAATGATTATTCATAAATGTTCACTATTATAGTTATAATACTATGTTCACAGGGTTATCATGAATAAATTATCACTTTTCCTCAAAATTCTTGTAGTCAGTAATAAAAATGCATTAACTTTTAAGTAAATGAGAGTATGGTCAATGTTCACAAGTCACTACTATTGAGGCAAGAATAGGTAATAACTCATAGACGTAGTTTATTTTTAACTCATTTGCTGTTCATGATGAACAGCAAACTAGCAAAGTGATACGGGGGAGTGGAGGAGACAAGTCATTGATTAAAGAGTAATATCTTCCTTGTCTCACTTTTGCTACATAAATGAAAATGTCTACTAATGGTCATGCTAGAACGACACTCATTCTTCAATTGCAACCATAGGTGGGCTACAGATAGAAGAGCTCAGTAAATATCAGTAAAAATAGTCCATGAGAATCAGTTGGCTACATGGAATTTATATTAAGGAATGTTCTATATTTTATAATTAGTAAATTGCATGGCATTAACCTAGGCACAAACAGTCATACAGTTTCTTCAGAGAGATGACTGTTAAATGTTTACAACACAAAACCTTATAGTCTAGTGTAGAAGAAACAATCCATGGAAAGTGATTGATAAAAAAAGGCAGAATGAAAGAATCAAAGCCTTAGCTCATAAGGGAAGAGCATGGGCTCATCCTGTGGTGACAAATAGAAGTACAGAAAATCTAAGGCTCAGAGGAATTCAGAAAATGGCTGAGTTCCTCCAGTTACCTAGCAAAATCAATAACACCAGTACTCAGTCACCTTTCTCTCAGCAGCCCACAGAAGACATTTCCTTTCATTTGTGTGCTACAGACACACTATCAGACGCATTTTAGAGCAACTTCTGAGGTGCTGAAAAACAGCCCGTGAGTCATTGTCAAAGGACTGACAAAGCCAACAAGAAATGTCTCTCCAAATCACTACTCCAGGTCATCTGCCCTGTCCCTCATTTAGCACCAGGAATCCTTTAATAGTTACACGCCTGAGCAGAAGGGAGGGAACTGCAGCACATCTCAACCGATGACATGGAGATACTCCTCAGTGCACACATACCTGACATGGAGCTTCACTGAGACTGCTTGCTGTGCTGCTGCCGCTCCTCCTCCTAAAATAGAAATGGAAGCAGTAGCTTGGTGAAACAGGGAGAAATTATAAAACCAAAGACTATACCTAAATTATCTCTAAAATAGACCTATCTTAAAGACAAGCTTAATAACTGACCCTTGAGAGCTGACGGCAGAACTAAAGCATCCAGAAGGGAGAGGGGTGAGGTGGGGTAAAGACAAAGAGAGAAGGAAGCACAGTGGACTATGGTGGTGGACTGTGGGTGCGCTATGGTAGTAATAGATGGGGGGGGGGGGTTTCAATATTACCTCAATTAAAAATAAATAAAGTTTAAAGTAAAATAAACCTATCTTGTTCCTGAGAAATAGCCCCGAGTACCAGTTACGGTGGTTTAGGTCAGGAATCTGCAAACTATTTTTGTAAAGAAACAGCAAATATTTTAAGTCTTGTTAGCCTCATGAAACCTCTGTTGGCATTATTCTATTCTGCTCCTGTAACATAGACAAAATTAATGGTGGCTGACGTGTTCCAATGCAACTTCATTTACGACAATAGGTGGTGGCCAGCTTTAGTCTGCAGTTATACAATGTGAGGTCCTCATAGAGACCAGTGGCCTCCAAGATGGAGCTGACAAGGCATCTACTGAGGTCTGGGAAGGAGACATTAGAATTCTACCATGTTGGGCCTCCCTGGTGGCGCAGTGGTTAAGTGCTATGCTGTGGAGCTGTCGGCAGCAGCGATGCGAGTTCGACGCCCAGCCAGGGAGATTCCCACATGGTGCAGCAGACCTCTCCTGCCGCGCCCACTGCTCCCCTCAGCAGTGTGTTTCTGTCGATCTGCCTGTTCTACTCCCTACTCTGTCCTAGTGAACCCTCTCGCCTCCCCACGCCTCTGGCCTGTACCCCAGCTTGTATATATAAATAAATAAATCTTTAAAAAAAAGAATTCTACAATGTTTATTTTTAGCTTGCCTGCAAGAGAGAAATTAAATTTTACAATTTGAACAATACATTGCCCTCTGCTCTCTATCCCTTCATGCATTTTACAAGAATATCCTGATGGGAGACAGAATTTCATAAAGGGAGATAATGACGATGACACCCACAGTCCCTCCTGTGCTACATTCTACACCTTGAAGTTGTAGGTACCTGGTTCCACAGACTTACAGACTGTTTTATCTGTAGTAATCTAACACCTGAGAAATGGAAAAGTTTCTTAAAATCACTGCTATACTGAATTAATAGATTGAAGATAATGTTAGTAATACAAACACAAACAGATAACAAAAATATGGCAGAACCCGCTCTTTGCTTTATCAGCTACTGTATGTGGCAAAAACTTAACAGAATGTGATCAGATCTGAGAATTTGGCCAAATAAACTAGAAACATTAAGGTTATTTACCGTATGTTTACATAATTATTATATATCATGTAAATCTTTTATTATTATATATTATTTATATTTATATCCATAGTCATTTAGGATGAACCTTAACTTGGAATATTTTTATATCAAGTCATTTTAAAATACTGTTTATTTCATTCTTATTTATCTTTATCTCATTCCTCTTTAATGCATATTTTTATATGAATTATACAACATATTTACCACATTGGCATACAATGAGTGAATAAATTAATAAACACATGTATGTATACAGAGGGTGCATGCCCTGTTCCTTAGTTTTACAAGTAGGGGGTAGAGGTACAATAAAAAAAAGTGGAGGTTACTGCTTTAAACTAATATTCCGAAATAACTGACCCTTACTGAACTTTGGAGTTAATATAAAAGGTCTAATATCTGTATAAATTTCAAATCATGAAAGAAATATGAATTCATTTCAAACTCAATCCTGATGCCACAGTAGCTCTCCATGGAGTATTCTCTCATCAGTGTAGTCTATAAAGTATAATACCAAAGTGGTAGGGCTTAGGGTGGGTTCAATGTCTACAGTCTTCTCATTTGTGTGAAGTTTTTCTGATATTTGGGTTGGGGTGCCCCTGAGCAGAATCCAAAATTGTTCCTATGGCACACTGGCTTTAGTATCAATCCTGGAAATACTCAGAGAAAATCTTGGTGGGGCAGGTGGGGAATAGGATGGATAAGCAAGTAGCAATCAGTTCTACATTGCCAGTATCTGTTTGGAGATTCCAAAAGGCTGTTGGGGAATCCATACCCCTGACTTAGTTATGAAGAGACTTTACAAATTGTTGTAGTCCCTTTATCTGTGTAGCTCGGTGGCATACAAAATGGAGTAGGTCTATTTCCCTAGTTTCTTATTATATACTATAAGGATATCTGTGCTTGACCTATCTATCTCACGAATGAAGTGAGTCCATAATTAAATCGATGTGTTTTAATAGTGTTACATGAGCTATAATAATATGATTTAAAAATAGGAGGCATTATCTTCATAGAAAGGTAGTTCTGGTATTAAATTGATACAATTTTCACAGAAAATTGAAGATTTGAATGCAATTGAAGATTATTAACCTAAATTTTTTTTCCTAAATCTGCTTCGTTTTCAAAAGATACTTAATATTAAAGAAAGAGGATAAACCTGAAGTCAGTGAAATAGAAGGGCAATGTGCAAGCACTGTAAATTGGTTTAATATTTTCTGGATGGTAAGCTGGCATTGCGTATAACAGCACTTTATAACATTTATACCTATTGTCCCAGTGATCTTCTCCTGAGGGATTGTTCATTATAAATAAATAATTCAAAAGAGGAAAAAGGCTAAATGGGTGAAGGAGTTAGTAGTAATGCATGGTAGTGAATTTAGCTGACTGCTCTAAAATAGTAAAATGGATGAGAAAATTTTGATACAACTGGAAAGAATAATGTGATATTCACTATCAGTTCTGATTTCCAAACACATCTAGCCACAGCTCAGTTTCTTTGGTCCCAGAAAGGACCAAAGCACCAAGTTCTACCAACAGGTCCCTCTGTTTTCCATCTGCTAAGAATCTATCAATATTATTGATAGGTAGTCATAGTGATTTTTCTGAAGGTAAAGTCTCAGCTTAACTTTGCTTTCATAAAATTAATGTCTACCCATTTCACTTAAGATAATTTCTAAACCCCAGCAAACATTTTGACAACCACCAACCTATATTAGCTTTATTTTCTATATTCTTCATGCTTTAGCATCTGAGACATTGCTGATTTTGGAGAGCCTGCCCCTCCCAGGCTTAGTAAGTTCGTAGAGTTAGCAAATGGATCATCTTTGAGCATGTCCATGCTCAAACTACCTCCTCTATCTGACTCTCACAGGTTGAGTCAAAATTCCACTGACCTAACCACCTGCCTGGTACCAGGCACCAGACAACTTGGGAAACCCCCTGCACTCCAGAACCCAGTGAAACTATTCAGACTAGTCAAACCTGCCCAGCCTACTGACCTTGACTTGCCCATTCCTCCCCACAAAAAAACACAATAAAGCTCTGACCTATGCTTTCCCTTACACCTTCTGCCTTCTGTCTGACCCCAATGCTTCCCTCCTGTGGTCCTGCATAACACAGGTGGTGCACCTCTCCTCTTGGGAATTGTAACAAGTTATCTTTTCCGTGACAATCATCCCTTGCTCTGTGGGTGCACCATGCCTCAATAGTATTAAGACCTACCTATTAAAACACAACCTCCCACACTTACCCTCACCATACAGTGCCTTCCCTATGTACTGTGTTCTGGCAGGAAGGAACTTGTGTGGGCCCCTTCTTTCACGTTTTTCCTTCTTCCTAGAGTAATTTCACACACTTCTTGCTTGGCTAATCATTTTTTCAGATACCAGCATAAAGATCACTTCCTTCCCCCACCGCCCAAAGCCTTTTCTAACCCTCTCTCTTAAGTATGTTAGGAACCCCCATCACCCTAGGGTAGAGTTTACCCCTCACATGTGATGGAAAATTTGTTTACTATCTTTCCAAAAATTGTAAACTGTATGGATAGGTGGCACAGCAGATCCTTTCTCCAACACCAAAACAATGATCAATATGTAGTAAGCTCCAGCCCCAACCTGCCAAACATTCTACAAATTCAGTTGCTTCTGCTCATTACCATGGCTACTTAAAGGAAACCCAGCCTCTGACACTTTCACCTCCTCTACTCTCTACTTCCTAAACTCCATTCTCCATGCAGAAGCCAGATTAATCAATAATCTTTGTCTTTCCTCACCTCAAACTACCCCCCACAATTTCCCACCAAGGTTATAATAAACTCTGGGATAGCCACTCTGGGTCTTTCTGTTTCCTCCTCATTGCCCCTGTGCTCGCCATTCCTCCTCCCCAGACTACTGTTCCATGAATCTTTTTATGTTCTACTCTATATCCAGAGTTTCTGCTTAAATATCAGCTCCCTGGAAAGACTTCCCTGATTATCTATCTAGATATCTCTCTAAAATAGTCTTTCACCCATAGGGTTCCCTGTTGACTTACTCTGCTTTATTTTTTCATAGCTATGGACTTCTTTATTTTCTTCCTTTCCACTAGAATATGACTGCCTCTAGGGTAGAGATTTTATCATTACTTCATCACCAGTCCTCCAACAACTAAGTACCTGATCAAATGGGCAGTACCACATACATACTAAGTGATCTATGCTAAGTCCATATGTCTGCATCTATACCTATATATCTACATGTAAAGAGAGAAATGTTAAGGAATTGCCTCACAAAATTGTAGGAGCTGGCAAATTTGAATTCTAAGGATGGACCAGTAAGCTGGAGATCCAGCATCTCAAGTCCAGAGACAGACTAAAGGCAGATTTCTCCCTTCGTCCCAAGAGGACCCCAATCTTTTACTCGTAAGGTCTTTATCTAGTTGGATGAGACTGACCTACATTAAGGAGAGTTATCTTCTTTACTCTCCATCTATGAAAAATACTTTCACGACAGTATCTAGATGGGTAATAAATGAGATATTTGGGCACCATAACCCATCCACACTGGCACAAAAAGTGTCAATCCACAATAGGCAATCCACAGATACAACAAGGATGCTTATCACAGAATTATTCCTGGAGTTCGGGTCTGACTACTTGTCACTCATAAGCTAAAACTTGAAAGACAAGAGTTGGTGAAGAAAATCAGGTCTAATCAGGAGCCAGCATCCTGAGGAAATGGTGGACTACTTTCTTTGACTGTTTCCCTGAACTGGGGAGAAGTAGGGACTCCTATGAGGGAGTACTAAGGAAGGGAAAGGCTAAAGAGTCTGTGTCAGCAGCTTTCAGGAGAAATAGGCAGGGTTTTCCAGGAAGGGCATTCACACCCCCTCTCTGCCAGGTTTGGCCTTGACCAGATGGTACTTATTGGTGGGCGTGCTTTTCACTATGACAATGATCTTGGTTTCAGCCAATTTTGCCTGGTTTTGTCTGCACAAAAAGATAAACTGTACAAAAAGATAAAGGAGCAAAGCAAGGGCCACCAGGGCAAGGGCAAGGACAAGGAACTTACAGTTACCAGCCAGTGACAATTCCCTCTTCTGTCTGTGTCATGCTCTTCGCTGTTGAGGGCAATGGGCAGAGGTCTGTCTTCTGCCAACCACTTCCTGCTGAATGGGGCAGAGGTGCAGGGGCACATAGAGGAGAGAATCTTTCCCTGGCTAACTTAACATGACTGGTTGTCACAGGCTTGCTGTCCCAGTTGTTTATACCTTTGATACAATTATTGGGAAGTTTTAATGTTTCCAGTCATTTGGACACAAAGGAAACTCAGTGATCCAGGGAATAAGGGCAAAAATAAAGTAAGCGTGTTATGGTAACAGTAACCATGGACAGAGTGTGGTCCCATCCAGCCAAACCAGTGAGGAACAACTTTGTTTATAGTTGGAATCCAGGGCTAAGATTCAGTTTTTTCTGCTCTGTATGTGTTCTTCCAAAGTTTCAAGCTTAGTTAAAATTGAACAATCTTTAGAGAAACAAAGACTCTTCCTATGAGTATCTATGAACACTGTTATTTTCTTTCAAGAAATATACTTTCTCTTCCTATTTTATCCACAAATAATGTCTTATCTCCATTTTACAGATGCAGATGAGAAAACTAAGTCAATGTAAAACACAGTTATTTGTCCAAAGTCATACTGCTATTAAGTGACAATGTCAATATTCAAACCCTGCCAGATTGGTTCTTTACAAGTAGTCTGTATATTAAGAAGGTGTTTGCCTATTTCTACATTTTATATTTTCATTATTTTATTTTTTTAAAAGATTAATTTATTTAGGATCTGTTTTATATATGATATGAGCACTAAATAACTTTTTTCTAATCTGTCTTTTGTAACTGGCTCACCTCTACCATTATTAAATCATTAATATTTATTTAATAATTATTTAATACATCATTTAAAAATTTTAATAACTAACATTAATAATTTATTAAATATATTATTATTTTAATTAATTTGTGATATCATATCTCTAATAGCCTACCATTCCTGCTTTTCCTGTCTCCTTGTTCTATTCCACTGTCTATTTGTCCCTGTCAGGGAATCACTATTCCAGCTGCTATAATACAGTATGATGCACAACAATATGAAAGGTCAGGCACCCACTCTTTGTTCCTTTACTTGGAAAATTCACTTCAATATTCAGGGAGCTCATTCTTCATAAAATTACTGATGAGATTTTTTTTTTATTCAAGCTGAAATTACAAGTAATTTTAAGAAGAATGAGATTTTTTTTAAATGTCAAACTTTTCCATTTCTGAACATGATTTGTCTCACATTTTGTCCGAGTTTTGCTTAACTCCCCCAATAAACTTAATCCCAGATGTCATATATGTAACTATTATTATTTGTATCTCACTTTCTACTACAATTACTAATAGGTTATTGCTTGCATAGAAAGTTTACTAGTTTCTTAATATGTACTTAAATACTGTTTTTTATATGTAGTAACCTTAGTTCTAACACTTCATCTGTTGATTCTCTTGGATTATCTGCACAAGTAATAATACCATGTGCATGCAGATTTATCGCTTCAGTTTTAATCCTTACACCTTTTACAGACTTTTCTTACCTAACTGGCCTTTTGTACTTTGTCAACTGTAGCACCAACAGCAGGTATACTGTTTTGTCCTTAAACTTAAAGGTAATGTTTTACCATTAAATATAATGATTTCTGAAAAATATTTTTTAGGTTAGGATACCTTCTGGTTTCTAAGGGCTTTCTATCATAAATTGGTGTTAAAGTTCATCAAGTGAGTTTTCTGTATCTATTGAGAAAAATGCTGTTTTTTTAGTTCATATTTTAATCTATAGTCCATGGAATTTTATTGCAAGATGTTCCTAGTATTAAATTATCTACAACTGTTTTTTTTTAAAGAGCTGGACTAGAATGAATGAAAGCAAAACAATGTTATTCTCCCTCCTTATCCCTTTAAACCTGCTATGTCAACCTACTTCTCTACTTTGAGTGAACACTCTAGCAGGTCAACTTTTCTGATCACTCAGAATACTATATGCTACATTTCAGTAGAATAAAAAATTAAATTTGCATATAATTTAACTCTTCACCCAACTGCAATCTACCTCAGGGTAGAAAACTAGTAACAATGAAGGAGGTAGTGATTAGTTTATTTTTATTCTACCTCTCTTTTATATCTCCCTATAACTACAACCTGGCAGAAATCCCCAATATAATGGTAGCTCAATGATTATCTGCTAATTGGCTGACATGAAATAAGTTTAAAATATGTAACTCCAGGATTGTGACATAGCTAATCTGTCTGACAAAAAAAGGGGCACTGGCATATTAATAGTTCCAGTGGACGGGACAGGAGCCCAGAAAAGCCTATATATACAAGGCGAGAAGCTTCTGGTGGGCTTTGTGGCAGCAGATTCTGGCAACTTTGCCTCCTGTGGGAACTGCTTTCACAGCAAATTACAATGCCAGTCCAGCTGCCTTGAAGGTACTAGCAGCCCCACAGATCTAGAATCTGTTTGGGCAGATGCAAATGAACATGAAGAACTGCATTCACACATCAGCGTATGAGTGTGGCAGTAACAGTGACCCAGCAACATGCGCTCAGGCATGCGAGAAGTTCAATTCTCTTCCTTCCAAAGTCCTGGCTGATATAATTGCCTACTCTGTAGACCTCCCTGACTCTTCCTCTCATTGCCCATTCATTCTAGTCCTTGCCCCTCCTGACTACCCCTGTACATTCTAGCCCCGAGGAAAAAGGACAGGAGAAAGCTGGTAGGTGTCATGGACCATCCGCTTATTTGCCCAGATATTATATACATCACTACCTCACTGAACCTTCTGGCCAGAGTTGAATGACTTGACAACATCCAGCTGAAAGCAAAGCTGAGAAGTATAGACTGGTTCTGGCAATGATCTGTCCATCTAAAAGTCCTGACGGGAGAAAGATAAGCTAGCAATCTCCCACAGAGAGCAGACACGAAAACCCCAAGGAAGAATTTACAGGAACTTTGAAGATGAATTCATATTCAGAAAATATTTTTTCTCACCCAGACTAACTTGGAGTTACAGGTAGATCAAAACAAGTACAAAGAGGACTAATGGTGTTACAGGGTTGACTTATTTTCTGGAAATATAAGATCTTTCCAGAACTTCTCTATTAATTGTTATGAGTAAAATTTTCCTCCTCTCCTGCCCATCAGACAGAAATAGTCATACCTCAGAATGACTAAGTGTTTTTGTAGTCGACCTCAGAAGACAATAGCTTCAGGGAAATAATTAGGGCCTCTCTCTTTGCACCACAAAAATCTTGAGTAGATTTGGACACTTTAAATACCAAGGCCCATTTTTATTTCCAGTTCCTGCAAGTTTCTCAGAGTAAAGGCAATAATCAAATAATCAACTGGAACTTTGGAAAATGGTATTTGTGCTGAAACCTGTACTTGGCTCGCGACTTCTCTAAATACCCATAAGGAAAATGAGATGTTAGCTCACAAAGAGTCACCTCATCTGGCAAGGTTGTCAGAAGCACAGACACTGACTCCTATTCTCCAATCAATGGGCCTGAAATAGGTTTCAGGTATCTGGATTTTTCAAAAGCTTTACATTCTTTTAACTGAAAATTTTTAATTTAAAATTTAATATATGGCTGGACTTGAAACTAACAAGCTAGTTAGGGAGCTATTATTCCATGTTGTAAATATTATGGTTATATTTATATATCTACATACATAGGCAAACCACTGTGAATTAATATCTATAATATTTAGAAATATTTTCAGTAATGTTATTAAAAGTATTTTGGTATATATATATTAAATGTTCATGACCTTTAACAACCTACTTACTAGGTGTAGCGCCAGCAAGCCAAGAGCAGGTTGTCTATCCATCCTGGCAGACAGATAAAGGAGAGTCCAGGGCCTCAGTGGATTTTTCAGGCTTTAATGCTCTTTCTACCCCAATTGTTGTGGGGTAAGCCGTCAGGCTGGCAAGGCAGGGAGGGAGGGAAGCGGCCAAGACGCTGCCAGCTCTCCCAGCCCTGGGCAACTCTTTACTCTTTCTCTCTTTCTCTTTGGGCTTTTTCTGGCCTTCTCTCATGGTCCTGCATCTCTGTAGTCACTTGTCCTCTCACAGCACTGCTACTGCTGCCCTCCCCCGCCTCGTCTCCGAGTGACGCTGCCCTTATATCCTCAGGCTCCAGGCTCCTGCTTGCTCACACCATACCGCAGGTGTCCACCATCAGGCATGCGTGCCCCGGGCCCACGCTCTCAAGTGCCTCCTGCATTAGTACAATTAAGGGCGCAGGTGATAGCCACAGAGGCCAGCAGAGTAAAGCCCTGACCAATCTTCATTTATCCTACACTAGGTTGTAGTAAGTGGCTATTATTGTACATAAAAATGAATCTATGGGCACAACTGATTGAGTCTCAGCCTATGAGGCTATCCACAACCACTGCAGCACAAGTTCGATCCCCGGCCAGAGAGATTCCCACATGGCACAGCAGACCTCTCCCTGCCTCACCCGCTACTCCCCTCAGCAGTGTATTTCAGTAGATACCCCTGTTCTGCTCCCTGCTCTGCCTCTGGTGAATCCTCCGGCCACCCCACACCTCTGGCCTACACCCCAGTTCTTGTATGCATAAATAAATAAATCTTTAAAGAAATATAAAAAATAAAAATGAATCTATGGAGTTGCCTTTAATTTCCTGTAAGAACTAAAAGAAACCTCAAATTGTTGTATTGATCACTGAACTTCCATCGAGAATCATGCTAATAGATAATAGATACTGCTATAGGTAATCAAAGAATAATACAATTTACAAGTGGTTGTATCTATTAGTATTTAACCAAGAAAACAAAAAGTTTAAGTCTTTCCAAGAAAGGCAACTTACTGTAGGGAAGTGGTTACATGGTGGTAAAAGAGTAAGAAGCCAAACGGAGGGCCTCCCTGGTGGCGCAGCGGTTAAGCACTGAGCTGTGGAGCTGTTGGCAGCAGCGACGACGTGAGTTTGACGCCCGGCCTCTAGATTCCCACATGGCGTGGCAGACCTCTACTGCCTGGCCTGCTGCTCCCCTCAGCAGTGCATTTCCATAGATCTGCCTGTTCTGCTCCCCACTCTGTCTCTGGTGAACCCTCTCACAGCCCCACGCCTCTGGCCTGTACTCCAGCTTGTATGCATAAATAAATAAATCTTTAAAAAAAAAAAAAAAGCCAAACAGAGGCAGCAGATAGCCCAGAGATTAGAAACGGCAGGAAGCCACACTCAGCTTACACTGGAGAAGGAGAAGAAGCAATGCCCACCTGAGAGAGAGCTGGGACCAGTACAAGGAGGTCCAGCTGCTACCAGGTTTCATATCCCCAGACATCAATAGCAGTACCCAGTGAAAAGTCGAATGACATGAAAGCCTGAGAAATACATCCTGCAGAGATCAAATATTGAGTGGTAGGAGCAGGGTCCTACCACTGGGTCCTTTAGGGTCCTTCTAAATCTTCAGAAAGCAAGCAGAAAACAGCACAGAAAGAAATGCTAAGAGGATATAGGTACAATGTGCCTCAGGGTGAGAAAGGAGAGAAAAGGTGGCCCAAAACAAAAGTAGGCCAAAAAGCAATTGTATTGTGAACTTCATAACGGAACAACAGAACATAATCAGGCTTTCTCCTTTTGCTACTAACAAGTCTAAATATTACTAGGAAAATACAATACATAATATAAGGATATAGCAGATATCACAAGTTATACTGATGTCATCTTTATTAAAAACAACTTTTTATTCATTTAAAACATTTCATTACTGTCAGGTTTCAGAAATATGGATTAATTTGAGATAAATTACACAGACTAGAGAAAAAGAGAAAGAAAAAAAGGCATCTGACCTTCCTGGAATCATGTAAAAAGGAACTCTGTTCAGTACGAATAATTTTTCTTATATATAGTGAATTTTTCTCTTGCTAATAACACCCTTCTCTCTTGTCTGTTACAGAGAATTTGAATGGACAATACCTCTGATTTATAATCAATTTTATTTTCTTGTTTTTTGAATTTATTTTAGTATACAAAAGACTACTTCAGTAAAATATGTATTTTATGAAATTTTCAATTTGGATTAAGACATAATCTATTAACTTTAATTCCCGAGCCTCATTTAAATGTTCAGTTTTGAGCTAGCATTTTTATTTGTTCAAAAATTATTATCTATCATATATTAGAAATTCTAGGTTTTGGATGAACTGTAGATAGAGAAAAAGGGAAGAGAAGAGAAAAATTAGAGCAAGATTCTGAAACATCTCACTATGGATATATTTATCCATATATAAATAATAGCTATACTAAGAATAAAATAATAACCTTTAAAAAGCCACTAGTTTACCCTTTTATGTAAAAATATTGCATGTTATAAATTATGCTTGCATCAGATAGATTGTATTCTGTTTTTTACTAATTCCCTACTTGCAATAATATCTTAGTAATATGTCACTTTGTTCAAAAAATTACTTCTAAAACTTTTACCTCTATACTCTGGTTTCTCTTCAGATCACTAAAATTTTTCACCTTCTACATAAAACTGCCCCCTGCTACATCTTAAAAATTTTTTAGACATTTAAACATTTATTTCTTTAATACTCTAGCTTCAGTGAAAACATAATCTGTTAGACACAACAAACTCAAAAGATACAGGAAATTTAGCTTTTATTTATGACAAAAAAAATTCTCAGTAAAACGGACATAGAAGGAATATACCTAAAGATAATAAAGGACACATCTGACAAACCCATAAATAACATCATATTCAATGGAGAAAACTAAAGGCTTTTCCTTTAATATCACCAGTAAGAGAAAGACACCTACTTACCTCACTGTTATTTAACATAGTATTGGAAGTACTAGACAGAACAATTAAGCAAGAAAAGGAAATAAATAGTACTCAGATTACAAACAAGAAGTAAAACTGTCACTATAGGTGGATAATATGACATAATGCGCGCGCGCACACACACACACACACACACACACACCAGTGTCACAAAAAACTGTCAGTGATAATAAATACAGTGACTGTGCAAGCTACAAAGTTAAAATACAAAAATCTGTTTCCTCTCTATATGCAAACAGTGAACTAACAGAAAGACAAATTAAGAAAACAATACCATTTATGAAGGTGAAGTACCTGTACACTGAAAACTATAAGAGAGTGTTGAAAGAAACTGAAGAAGACACAAAGAAATGGAAAGGTGGCTCATGTTCATGAATTGGAAGATACAATATTTTCAAGTGACTATTTTGCCTAAAGCATGTGGAAACTCAATGTAATCCCTATTAAGATTAAGGCATTATCCACAGATTAAGGCATTATCCACAGATTAAGATATTATCCACAGATTTGCATGAAACAACAAAAGTTCTCAATATTTGAAACCATCTTTAGGAAAAGAACAAAAATAGAGGTATCATTCTTCCCGACTTCAAGCTATACTACAAAACTATAGTAATCAAAATAGTATGATATTGGAATATAAATACACAGATCAATGTACACATATGGACAACTAATCTATGATAAATGAGCCAAGAGCATACAATGGGGAATGGTAAGTCTTTTCAATAAATGATGCTGGAAAAACTGAACAGCACATGGAAAAGAATGAAACTAGACCACCATCTTATACAATATACTGAAAATACAAAATAAAGGCTTGAGCATAAGATATGAAGTCATAAAATAAACTCTTTGACCATAGCCATAACCATATCTTTGTAGATTCATCTCCAACAGCATGAAAAACTAAAGAAAATATAAATAGATAATCCACAGCAAACTAAAAGTCTTCTGCACAGTGAAAGAAACAATTGATAAAATGAAAAGAGAGCCTACTTAATGGGAGTAGATATTTGAATACCAAATATTAAACAAGCAGGTAATATCTAAAGTATATAAATACCTCATTCAAATCAACATTAAAAAAATACAACCTGATTTTAAAGTAGGCAAAAGATCTAAATAGGCAACTCACCAACTAAGACATACAGAGACCAACAGACAATTGAAAAG
This sequence comes from Scalopus aquaticus, assembly GCA_004024925.1. NCBI lineage: Eukaryota > Metazoa > Chordata > Mammalia > Eulipotyphla > Talpidae > Scalopus > Scalopus aquaticus. The sequence continues at coordinate 47,834 of PVIJ01003544.1, forward strand.
ATTCTAAATCACTTATCATAGGGAAATATAAGTCAAAACAGATAAGTTTTCACTTCACTCATGTTAGAATGGCTATTATCAAAAGTTAAAGAAATAAAATGTGTTGGTGAGGATGCCAAGTAAATGGAACCCTCATGTATTTTGATGGGAACATAAATTGGTGTAGACACTATGAAAAACAGAAGAACCTCAAAAATTTAAGAATAGAACTACCATATGATCTAGTAATTCCACTTCTGGGTTTATACCTGAAGTATATGAAAACATAATTCAAAAAGATATATATACCCCTATTTACTATTACATAGCCAAGATAAAGGGAAAACCCATACCCTGACAAAAGATAAGAAAATATGGCATATACACACAAAGGGACAATACTCAGTGTAAAAAATGATGAAATCTTGCCGTTTATGACAACATTGATGGAGCTTGAGGGGAATCTGTGGGTGATATAAGTCAGAAATATAAAGAAAGTTACAATATCACTCATTTGTGGAATACAAAGGGGAAAAAAGAAAGTGAACAAATAAAATAAATTTACTAAAACCCTAGACTCTTGACAACAGAATGGTGGTGACTAGAATGGGAGATGAGGTGGGAACAAGTAGAGAGGTACAGTTATTTAGTGATGGGTGGTGACTGCACATTTGTAGTGGACAAGATGTCATACATATAAGATGTGATATACAGCTGCTGAGATGAAAAACTGGATCTGAAACCTATACAGAGTTATAAATTAATGTTATCCCAATAAAAATAAAGAAAAAAAGAGAAAAAAATGTCAATTTCTAGAGCAACTAAAAACATACAATGCAAAAAGGTATCCTGACAAAGAATAGAAAAATTGAATTGAAATACATAAAAATATCCATCTAACTCCCAAAACAGAAAAGAATATTTTTAAAAAAATTAATGGATAAAAAAACCAAACACTAAAATGATACACTTAAATCTAAACATACCATTACATTGATTAGACGCTTACTTGATATTCCAATTAAAAGCAAAGGTTACCTGCTTGAATTTTAATAAAAGAAACTCAACCAAATGCTGTGTAAATAAATAACAACAATAAAGAGCAAAAATATGTGGTCATGTCAATAGATGCAAAAAAATAAAACATTTTACAAAGTTTACACACATTAATTATAAAAACCCTAAACAAACAAGGAGTTGAAAGAAACTTTCCAGACAGAGGAAGTAATTCTATAAAAATCTTATAGTTAATGTCATACTTTGTAGTGAAATATTGAACACCTATCTCCTAAGATCTACTCTTACTACTAGCTTGGACTAAGAGGGACAAAGATAAGAAGAAACAAAAAGGAGGCTGTTGGACACCCCAAATTCTCTGGCAGAAATCAAACTGATGAAACTACTCAACTGCAAGCATGAGCTACCTTTCTGAAAAGAGGAAGGCTCTTTCAGCGGGTGGAACCAAGACCCATGAGCCAGGGAGAATTATTCCCAGACCTGAAGTCTAATTAAGAAACTTCCATTTGCTCAGCTGTACTTCAGAACTGTCTTTAACAGGGAGGTGGGTTTTCACCTTTTGTTTTCACATTTTTTTCAACCATACTATATGCCTGTCCTGAATAGGAAGGGTCCTGGGACAAGGTCAGGACAGGAGTCCAAGACAAATTTGCATTGTTACCACACATCTGTCAACAAGAGGTTAAAAACCTGATGACTCCAGGCCCAGACACATGCTGCTATAAATTTCCTTGGCTGGTTGGTTTGCATTATTAATTTTCCCAGCCTGGCATTCCTGAGGCACCTTTTTACAGCTTATCAAGTTGGATGTATGGGGAAAAAGAGAGGCTACAGACCCAGAAGAGTCACAGACCTTAAGATCAGACCAGTTCAAACTGGCTCACAGCCTCCATGAGATGTTCACCTTGGATTGGGTCCAGCTGCAGCTGGTGAGTGCTCACAACTAGCAACAATAAATGGACTTTGCCCAGTCCACTCTCCTTGCTTTCTCAGCTAATAAAGTTTAATTCCTTTGTTCTCAAACTCCAATCCTAAGGCCTATACAGACCCCTACTCAGCACCGCCCAGGCCTGGGAATAGAACTCCTCTGTCCATCCCTTTGACTCCTGGTGGGTGGAACCAGCCAGTAGACAGTGGTTGGTAAGTTCCTAGTTTATCTGCCTATGTTGAAGGGAAGGCTGGGATTGGGCTGAGTGGCTCCAGACCTGCTCCCCTGTCCTATGACATGTCTTACCATTGTATGAGTAAATAATTAGTATCTTTAGTTTCAAGTATCCACAAGTGGAGAAAAAGTACCCCAACAATTGTACACAATGGATTATATCTAGTAGCCTCATTCTCAAGGGATATTGATTTACATTTTGGATTTGCTCTGATGACATTCAGATGAGATTTTGGATTTTGAGTTATAGTGAGATAAGACTGTTGGGCACCTTTGCACGAATAAATGTATTTTGCATTTGGGAGAGACATAAATGATGGAGAACCAGAGGATGGACTGCGGTAGACAGCATTCTAACATGGTCCAGAAGAAGGTCCCACCGCTGATTATACACCTGTATAATGCCCTCCCTTGATGGTGAGCTTCACTTGTGAATGTGGCAGATACACTCCTATGACTGGGCTGCAAATCTCAGCTGCCTTTGAAAGGGAGGTATAATTCCTAAAAGTGTGGGCCAGGTTAAAACTGATCTTCCCCAGTTTTCTTGACTTGAAAGACACATTTTTAGAAAACAATTACAGGAAATTACTATGAGAAAATTTGATTTGAAACAACCAAAGGCCTTTAGTTGCCTAAGTGTTTATAGAGTCTCATTACACCAAAACCTCTGTGAACAGTTCACTAACCTTCAGGGAGCTGCCATTGATTATATCCAAAGACAAAGAAAATCAAAACTTCATACATCTTAGAGGATTCTGAGATGTTATGTTATGATTCTGAGCATAACACTTCAGCTTTTTGATGAAAGTTCCCATGGCTAAGAAAAGCAGCAAGGACCAGCTGATATTATTATGACTCTACCCCGATTTTGCCTGCATGAAATGATCCAGTTTCTAGTAAGCAACTGGCAAGTCTGTTTAACTTAGAAAGAATAATAGCCAGGAATTTTCAGAGCAAATTTCAAAAGTCATGTTGAAAAATGGAAATTAATCTTCCTAAACTTGGAAGATGTTATCAGTCAGGTTTCACTGGGTTACATTCAAACCTAAACAGCCATCACACATCATTTGCATGTAGCACCAACAATCATAATTACAGTAATAATAATGGCTGACACTTTTAACTATGTATTCCGTATGAAGGACTCTTTTTAACATAATAATTTCTTGCAATTTTCACAATTTAACCCTATGAAACTGATTCTTTTTTGTATCCTCAATTTATACACAGAAAAAGGGGTAGGAGAATAGGGTTATCACAAGGTGTCAAGGAATATGTACATGTTGAACTCAAAAGAATTTGCATCATAGCAGTACTATCTTCACATTGAAAATGATTTGGTTTGAAAAAAACAAAGTTTAATCTGTTATGTTTTATTAATCTTGCTAATTTTATCAGTTATATACTTTTGCGTATTTCTAAATTCTTTTTTGTATTTTAAAAAACAAAGGTTTTATGCCTCATTTTAAATTAATAAGTTTAAATAATAACAACTAAGATAAGTCAACAATACGTAATGTATTGTGTTTTATTTTAAAGGATCTGCATTTTCTCAAGTTTGTGAAGCACTGCAGTACATTTGATAGTTTTAAGAGAATAAAAGCAAGAATTGATGATACTTGTCTTAGTGGAGAGAAAATTGAAGGTAAAGAAACACACCAGAAGAGTTTTCAATTATCTAAAAGGCTATTGCCCCAAAGAATCAATCCATTTTCTTCACAACTGTTCAGAAATTAATTTCCTTCCATTGGGGCCTTCATGGCTATTTGGGTCTTGGTTGCAGACTGGGAGGGTGGACCAGAAGACTAAAAGTCAGAGCTTCTTTAAAGAAAGATCATTGAAAATGGGATGACAAAAGTTAGACTTCACTCAGTCGCTGTTTTGCCAGTTTACAATGAACGGGAAAATCTCAAAGACATAGAGGGCACCAACCAGCAGTTAAAAATGAAGTAACCGTTATCCACAAGAAAACTCCTTAATAATTGAAATGGGAAAAGGTGACATAAAGGATTTGCTGATAAAATGTCAAAGACAAGTAGAACGGCCCTGTCCTTGGCTTGCAGAAGATGCTTTCTCCAGTTACCTCCAAACTTTCCCTCCATGACCCAGTGCACTCCTAATAAAACCATAAAAGTGGTTTATTCTTCACTCCCAGTGAAGCCCTGATAGGAGAAAAGGACTGTGGTGAGAGACAAACAGTAGATGAATTGAAAGGAAATGCAGTGCTCCGCTATTTTAGGAGAACTAGCAGAAATGAGAGGCTCAGAGATGTGAATGAGCCCAGAACACTAAAGCTGACAAGAGAAAAAGGTAAGTTTGGTGGAAATGTGCACATTCACCTCATTACCAGCTTGATCCAAAAGAGTGGCTCCTTTGCCTCAAGAGAAAGAATTCACTATACAGTGCTAAGTGTAGTTGAACCAGGCAAGGCTTTATTAAAGACTTTTACTCAAGGGAATGAGAGCCAGAAAAGATAATTTAACCTAGCTCCTTAAAGAGAGTTAGAAAGAGATACTTAAGGGGAAGGTCCATAAGGCAGGGTGGAAGAACACAGCATGATAGCTTATTCTGGTTGGTTTATACCCAGGCATAAGAAGTCAGGTCACATTCCCAACTGTGCATGTGAGGTTTTGGTCTTCTCCCTCCAAGAAATTGTGAGACGACCATTAGTCAGCATCTATTGCTTTCGGTCTAGCGTGGCTCCAATGGCCAGTGTGGTGGGTCAAATTGTTTCAACAGGATGTTGGCTCAGGGCTGCTTGTCAGTCAATAATTTAGTCCTCCTGTCCAAACAGGACTTGGGACAACTCTTATCCTACCGGCTCACAGTTTCTATTACCTAGACAGTCTCAATCTCACAGTTCAACATCCATGACTAAAAAAATTAGCTAAAATTATTGTAGAGAAAAATAAATGGACCAATTGAGTCTCTTCCTCCTTTTGTGCAGTGCCAAAGTTTCATTTGCAAAGTTTTATTTTGCAGTTTCAAAATTCTGTAAACTATAGATAACTGAGAAAATATAATCAAAATTACTTTCCATTTCCATAAGCATATAGGTAATATTTCTGCAGTGAGATTGTTTTAATATATCCAACCTGACTTCTAATATAAAATACACAACCTAAATAATATTTTTCCCTGGTTCACAGATCATCAAAAAAAAGTGGAAGTTCTCTCATCTTATGCCTGAGTCATCATAGATTTCCCTCCCCTACTGGTTCCATATACATCTATAATAGTATATCCTCTCCCTGAGCCAATTTAAAACAGCAGTCACCTCTCCCTCTCACAGATCTCATCCTCCAACTCTAACTAGTTTTTCTTTTTTCCATAATTACCAATGAAAAACATGACATAATGATTGGTAATAAAATTGACAATTGATAATCTTCATTTTGTTTATTATTTAATGCCTATCTCCTTTGATTAGGATGAGGACTCTGTAAATCTCCATTACTTTTTCACTAATACATTTCATGTCTAAACAAAGCCTGACACATAACAGGCCTGAAGTCCATATTTGTTGACCAAATAAATGCCATCTGTTTCCTATCTGCTTTCCCAATAAATGATAAATTCTTTAAAAATAGAAACCATATCTAATTTGAGACAATATCTCAGCATACAATAAGCAGGTGACAATGTTGTATGAATTGAGAAGAGAAAAAGGGTCAGTCACCCCCTGACTTTCCAGAAGCTGGCCTGGAAACTCACAGGTAGGCATTGTCATTCTCCAAAATGAGTGACTGCTACTTCTTTACCAATTACAGCTATATACTCTATTTAGTCTCCACTCTTTATTAAGCAAGATTTTTTAAAGATACTCAGTCATACATATTATCCTATTGAGAGATGACCTTTCCTTCCTTGGACCCTCCCTTAAATCATGCTAATACTATAATTGGTTCTTTTTAACACCTTTTTACTGGGACACCCTATCTCCCCTTGGTATATAGAAACCAACTTGATTAACTACAGATGTGGTTTTGATAGCCTTTAGCTGAAAAGCGTGAACATAATAAATGAGTTACTTGAAGCAAGCATTTCATAAAGTATTGCCTATCTGTTCCATATCTTGAATTTTACAATTCTCCAGAGCCACTGGAGGAAAGAGTTTCACCTTCCTGCTTCTCCAGCGAAGATATAGTTTGCCATCTCCAGGCAAACATCAAGAGGCTTATTTCAGTAAGATTAGTCTTTTAGTCATCTAAAAGTAAACTCATAAATCATGGATGAGAAATGGGAAAGTTTATGGATCATTAAAATTTTTCTAATCAGCTACATTATACATATGTTTATTCACAACCACAATGTCAACACTTATAAAAACAACAAATTGAAATTGCATCTCTGCTCTATAGCCAGTTATTTTTTTGACATATTGATAAATAGTAGGTTTCAGTAGTCCTTCAAAGTACAAAGTAGTAAGTACAACTATAAAATCTGTTGTGTAACCCAGAGAAATGACTGATCATAAAGGAAGGCAGGGAAGGAGTAGAGCTTTAGAAGTCATTCTTCTATCCAAGATTAATAATGCCCTAAACTAGTTAAAGATGATGAAAACAGATTTCATTCAGTCTATTGCAATAATGAAGAAGGTCCAAAACAAACCAAGCTCATCTTTGTTCCCTACAGAAGTGCTTTAAAGGGAGAACACTGGTGGCCCAGTGGTTAAAGTCTCAGTGCTATCAAGCTATCACTGCAACCCGAGTTCGATCCCCGGGCAGGGAGCTGACCCACATGGCGCAGCAGACCTCTCGCCCGCTGCTCCCCTCAGCAGTATATTTCAGTATATCCAGCTGTTCTGCTCCCCACTCTGTCTCTGGTGAATCCTCTCACCTTCTGAACCTCTGACCTATACCCCAGTTCTTATATGCATAACTAAATAAAGTAAGTCTTAAAAAAATAAAATAAAGGGAGAACATGGGATTAGGGAGGAGATGAGCAAGGCTGGAGCAGTCAGGGAAGTAAAAATTTATAAAAAGATTGAAGAGGGTTGACTATCATGGTTTGTTAACCAGCATTTATTCCGGTTAGACTCCTGCCTGCCCACAGAAACTAGGAGATAAGGTGTTGGTGGGAGAAAACAGTAGGTTCTATAGGAAGCCTTGAACTTTCCATAAGGGAACTTTAGGGGATAAGAGTCATCATCCTAAGAACATACTTGAGTTGTTAAAAACCATGCTAGTGTTTATTCAAGGCTCCTACTGCAGTGATTTGGAAAAAATCTGCAATCCTTATTGGCTATGGTGAAGGTCTAGTTGAGAAGACATCTCAGAAGAGCCTGTGACGAGTCAAAAAGAGGGTCTTTGTCAATAAGATTGACTGAGCTGCCCTGGAGCTCAGGGTCCTATACCACTATGATATATGACCTTTGTCAACATGGTGACTAGGTTACTGGTGTAGACTACAGTAAACACTGAAGTTGTTTCCACAACTTCTATCCTACCCATCCCCTATGTAGAGCAGCCATATAATTAGAGTGTGTCCAAACCCATTCTCATCTTGTGATGTTGGGCAGTAACAAAGAGGTTGATGACCTGAGTCAATTAGAGGAATCCATTTCCTCTTTGTTCAAGCACTTCAGGTCTAAGTTTATTGGCACACATCATTCCCCTAACCACTATTACTCAGGCAGTGACCCATCAATAACTGTTAGCTAGCTCTCTAAGGTGAGAAAAATTGGCCTGAGAATGAAATGATGAACAGAGGAGGGCAGCATAGAGAGAAACATCTGGGACTAAAAGCAAATCTGTGATCAAACAGTTAAGCCTGTTCTTCCTCTAGTCAATAAATCTCCCCTTTGGTTTAAGACAGTCTTGTATGTTTTTCTGTTACTTGCAACTAAAGCCATCAAAACTGAAATGTGAATTTTAATAGAGGATTTTGGGGGAGGGGGGAAAAGAGTATAAACACAAAGCAAAGACAAACTCTTCATTTGTTTTCAAAGAAAATACAAC
>PVIJ01003544.1:56051-133159 GCA_004024925.1 Scalopus aquaticus
GCCCGGCCAGGGAGATTCCCACATGGTGCGGCAGACCTCTCCTGCCTCGCCCGCTGCTCCCCTCAGCAGTGTATTTCCTTCGATCTGCCTGTGCTGCTCCCCACTCTGTCTCTGGTGAACCCTCTCGCCACCCCATGCCTCTGGCCTGTACCCCAGCTTGTATGCATAAATAAATAAAATCTTTAAAAAAAAAAAAAAAGAAAAGAAAATACAACTAGAATATGATAAACCCAGAATTTTTTTTGCAAGCTAATGGTTTGATGGTTCAGTTATAAGATGAGGTGTTACAAAAACATTTACAGAAAAGGAGAGGACTTTACAGCACAGTGAAAGGGCACCATTTTCTCCATCCCCACTTCACTGACATGCAGTCACCTTAGAATGCAAGTCCCAGGATGCCATGGGAAGTGGGGAAGCTTCTGGGAATGCAGGGCAGAGTTGAGTGGACAATATAACATGAAAGGCTGGTGGGCTCTGGGAAAAAAGGCTTTTATTTCTCCAATTTTGACTTGTACCCGGGGACCTGTACAGAGGACTTGAAGGTGTGTGGAGGAGATGTGTAAGAAACTTGGAAGAGATATATGGGTGAGAAACACATTGGGAGGCTGTCCACGGCACAGACAATGGCAGCAGTTGTCTTGATTTATACTATATTTTTGCTCCTTTTGTCCCACACTTGCCTGGGCCCTTTCACCTCTTTCTTGTGTTTCTTCCCCAGAAGGAGCTTTAAACTTGTGGCTTTCAGACCAACCAGACTTGTGACCCAGACTCAGACTAACCCTATTTGGCTATTTGCCCACGAGAAGATGGATAATTTTGGATGTTTTAATATCATTTCTTATCTTTTCTCGCTATGCACATTACTCCTATTAAAGAGCTCTGTCACAGTGAGTCTGCTTCCTTTGTCTTTATGCAACAGATGGCAGGACCCCATTTTAGAGAAGCATTTCATTTGTTTGGGGTCCCTGCATGCTCCTTGGTGATGTGCTAACAGAGAGAAATTTCCAGGTCTATTATTCCATGGGGAAAGATGGTGGGTAAGTGGAAGCCAAAGAGTGATCACAGCCATCATCATTGGTGTGCAGTGTATTTGTTCCTGGGGACCTTTGATTACCCCCAGTAGTAATTGTTGCTCCTAAGTCTATGTTAAAATAAAATTAGTTAGTGAATAATGACCCCTTTTAAATTCAAGTGCCATAACAATGTCAATTTATTTGAATAAGTTGTCTTAAAAAGCCATTGTATTGAAAAAGGCATAAACACATTGACATGAAAGTTTCTTTTATAACCCAGTGCTCTCTACATTCTCATCCATTATCTCCTAATTAAACAACAAAAGTTCCTTGGAAATGTCCCAGTTAAACATCATTACTAAGCATTTTGCTATCATTTGCTAGATTAATGTGACTAATTATACAACCTGCAGCAATGAGTCAAGACCTTGGTGAAACAGCTGAAATGAGGTATACAAACCTCATTGTAAATTGTTTTAAATCAAAGTGAGCTCATCCCTTATTGATAGAACGAAGTACTTTAAATGTCAGTGTCTCTCTTTTCTTCATAGTCACTGCAAGCTCTAAAAAGAGAATGGGGAATTTATAACTCTTAGGAATTAACTGTCTGAGACAATGTTGGATCCATTTCAGCTTTAGAGTGGTAAGCATTTGGATGGAGTCAGGATAGATATTATATTAGATCTGCTCCTAGTTTACATTAGAAAAAGATAAGAAGGAAAGTATACCAAATGTATCTCACATGGTTAGTAACCATTCATGTCTAAAAGGATTAAACAGCAACTAACTTAGTGACTTCAAAGGTGAGCACTGAGGATCTGAGAGTAAAGGACCAGGGTTCATATCCTTGTTCCCCCTCCTTCCTAGTAGTAAAAACTTAGAGAAATTATTTGCTTTCATGAATCCTTGTTTTTTCATCCTGTAAAATGGATATTGTGAACATGTAAAACTTCCTAGGACTTGCCACTTCCAGGGGAACAGGCAAGAGAGCAAAGCCGTCTACAAAGACTTATATCAGAACAGTCTCCACCCTGCAGTGTAAGCGGGAATCTGCTGCCTGAAGGTAAACTAACCTTTCAACACATGCTAGATAAAAATTTTAACAATGGGTACTTAGCATTTGCACCTCCAAGTATATTTTTCAAGAATCAGAGAAATGAGTAAACTCACCTCAGTGCTTAACAATGGTCAACAAATGTTTGACTAACAAAGCTTACAGTTTTACAAAGTGGAAAATAGCAATGCACTATAAAAAATTAAATATTAATATAAATGTTTCTACTAATATTTATTTTTGCTGCAGACTTAGTACCATCTAAGAAGAAGAACTCAGGATATTTCTGAGATTTTGAAGTTTGTTTTAAGGTACATCTTTCAAAGTAGGGGGCTTGGTTAGGATTGGATAAAGGTCAATATAAAATAAAACTGGTGAATATAGTAGACTGGATAAAGGTCAATATAAAATAAAATTGGTGAATATAGCAATGCAAGGATTTCCAGGCAAAGGATTCAAATAGTCTTGGAGTACAAACTGTTGTGTGATGTTTTCTAAGGAGAGTTGAAGAGTTTTTCAGGAAGTGTTGAACAATAACATTATTTGCAAGAATCTCCTGGATATGGGTGCTTTGGTGGTGGGAAAACTATGGTGACCACACCTAACAGGAAAACCTATATTGTGAAAAAAGCAATGTAAATAATGGTACATCATTAATTTTTTCTTTAAAAAAAGTGAGTCCTGGAATAGCAAAAACATGCTGATGAACACACTGGAATAATAAAGTTACACCGATATGAATAATAAACTGTGTGCATGTCCATTTTCAGTGTAAAATTAAACAGTAGTTTACCCAGCAATGCTGGTTATTTTCCTAGTGATGCTCTCTTCCCTTGGAATGTAAGAAAACAAAGTTTGTTAAACCTAGACGGTAAATAAAGGAAATGGGAATGCTTATCTGGTGGGACTTCGTTGTTACATCATATGGAGTCTTGAGAAATTGTCATCTAAAGTCAATTTTTTTCTTTGAAATTGTCTCACTGCTGAAATCCTTATTTTTTGGCAATGAGGAGAAAAGCATCACAGAGAAACAGTTCTTTCTCCTTATCAATCATTTGATTCCACCATATTTTCTCAGCATGTAAATGCTTTCTTGGCTTCCCATTCTTCCTTATTCAATTTATATTCTCTTGATAATTAGCACAATCCCTCCCACTGTTAACATTTCAAATCTCGTGTCCCTTTTATCCTAGGTTCCACTTGCCTTGTAAAACACCATTCATTGATAAACCTGGCCATTGCAAGTTGGGATCCATGTCTATTCATATTTGACCATACAAAACTCTTGGTATGCTTGATATCAGTATTACGGAAGTGGGTAAGAGCTGATTGGCGCCTCACAAACCCACAGCCTGGTTATAATAAAATCAAAGTATAGGTCAAAATTGACAAACATACAGATATTTTGTGTACAATCATTTATTAGAAACAGCTAGGAAAAGTTCTGTAAGTTCGGTGGAGTATCAGCTCTCTAATGACACAGAGATATGTTCACATCTTGCATGAAAAGACTCATGTGTGGCAGCTACAATGTTGTAACAGTGATTCTGTTCCTTTTACATTTGTCTTCAGACAGACTTATGACCAATGTGTTGACACAGGTCCATTTAGGGATACACTTCACTCCTGTGTGTATAAGTAACGTCTCCAAAACATTTTTGGCCACCTGTGTGTTTTGAATATCATTTATTTCACTACTGAGAGCCCATTTTGTTAGGGGAGGTATCGCTTTCCCTGCCCCACTCACATGCAGTGGTCTTGGACTACATAAACTGAACTTCCTAAGTGGGGGAGCTCCTGGGAATTAGGGGTGGAAATGAGCAGCCAGGTGAAGCTATACAACATGGAAGGCAGGTGGGCTCACGGCTTCGTCTTTCTCCAGATTTGACTTGCAACCAGGTGTTTGGGGGGACTTGGAAAGAGACATGTGGAGGAGACACATACAGAGATACTTGGAAGAGGCACATGTGTAAGAGAGGGTGTGGTGTCCTTGAGAGACATAGCGACAGCTGTTATCTTGATTTTGCATTTTCTTTTGCTCCTTTTGTCCCAGACCTGCCTTACCTCCGTCTTGCTATCCCCCACACAAGATGCCTTAGACTTCTGGAAAGTTTTCAGGCCTAAAAAACTCCACTTTGGGCTGACACTGTTGGCTGTGCATTTGCCCATGAGGTCAAGGATAATTCTGCGTGTTTTATTGGGACATTTTTCTTGGGAATATCCTTTCTTCTCTCTCTCTATGCGCACTAATTCCATTAAAGGTCTATCACACGAAGAGTTCATTTCTGCGTCGTCGTGGTGGCTGGATACTTTAAAGTGAGCATCTCTAAAGTCTGGGGTCCCTGGAGCCCCTTAGTCACATGCTAACAATAAGCTCCTAATTTCACAAATAAAAATGTGTTCTTAATATTCATTATGATAATTAGGGAAAAACCTGATTAGGAATAAAAAAAAAAACCTAAATCTCTTGATCAGCTGTTATCCCAAGACTGCCCCCTATGTCTATGCAGACAGCTCTTTCTTTCCTCTCTTTCTTTTTTAATATAATAAACCTGCATTTTTGATTATTTTTAAAAAACCTTAATTTCTGGCAGTCAGTGCCTATGAAGAGTGGTCTTTCTCACAACCTGAAGGGTCACTTTCTAAGATGTCAACTGACTATGCCCTAGAGCAGACTTTCTCAATCTTTTTAATTCTTTAAATGGTTTTCAGGCTATACAATGTTAAAGAGGTATGATAGATGAAGGCTATAGTACACACAAATAGAAATGTATTTCCTATTTAAAACTAAAAATGCCCTTTAACCACCAGCTTCTGGTAAAAAGGAAAAACACATAGTTTAGAATAGTTTACCTTCCTCAAAATGAAACTCTTCCTTTCCTTAGCAAACATTTTAAATACTCTAAAGAAAATAAATAACTGGCCTATACCAGAATAGAAATCAACTTTTCTAAATTTGGCTCAATAGACTTAATTCAAAGAAAGTTTATAAATTTACTTTAATTAATGTTATTGACACTGTAAAAAAAATATTGCAAACAATAAATGACAAAGCTTCTAAAATCAGAAGCTAAACAATATGAAAATATAGCTTACTACTATATATTTGAGCTTATGGCTTTAGTTAACACTTTAAGGAGAGTTCCTTATTGAGTGATATAATCAGGCTCAAATATAGGGCAAGCATTTACAGAAATATGTATTGACATCATCTCTCTGATAGGTCAATATATGCATTTTTAAATGCTGTTTTTGGAACTGAAAGTGAAGAATGAAATTTACGTCTTTAATGTGAAACCTGTATTTGTTTGGTGCCATATACAATCCAGTTCTGAGCTGAGCTGAACATGAGATAGGCACACATAGATTTCATTTTCAACTGAAATGTGATGATTTTTGCCCTTGCCCTTGCTTAGTGTTTCCCTGTCATTGGCATGCTCTCTTCTCACCCAGAAATCCAGAACCAGTCTGAGTGTTAATCTCATCGAGTGTTAATCTCATATACAGCTGGGCTCCAGCTCACAAATTTGGCTCCTCTTCTTTCAAAACTGTGTTCTTGTGCCAACCTAAAGATTCAGAGGAAGGCTCCCTCTCCTGGTCAAGCACTTGTATTTAAACAGGAAATTACAGTTCATTTTCATTCTACATTCTAACAAATTCTTTTCAATAAGCGTTGACATTAGCTGATGGTTTTAAACCTAACTAGCAATGGAAACAGCTCAAGATTACCTTATGTGACAAGATTTTAAAAAAAAAAATTCAGGCCTTTGCAAAGATGGGTTGAACTGATTCACGTGATTTTAAAAATCTACTAATATGGCAAGTATGGGAGGCTACTCTAGATTTTCGAAGCATTCTGCACAATCTAATGTTTTATATTCTTAAAAGTATACCCCTCAAGCACACTAGTGAAATTTCTGTTTGCAGAAGATTATGCTTCTCTGTTGAAGTTTAGACACAATTTTAAAAAATTCTCAATTGAAATGACCTTTCCATAATAGAACTAATCACATTTGCAGCAGCATCCAAAACATTTTCCATTTCCTCTCCAAGAGCTTTTTGACCCAAACATCTCTTTATGAACAGACCAAAGTGTTGTGCCAGTGTCAGGGTTTTCTTATTTTCAACAGAAGGAAGTCTCTCCGAGAGACAGACATGGGTGAAACATTGTCAGCACAGAAGCAACACAATTTCTCCAAAACTGATGCTTTGCTTCAAGATATGAAGACAAAATAGAAAACAAATCTTGGCCTTGGCTTGCTTTGAACAACTTTTATAGTTGACGGTATTTTTTGAATGTCCACATGACGTACAAATCTTACAAATGACAAAATTGGTACCAAGCTAGATGAAAAACTGTTTTTATCAGTTTATTCAGAAAAACCTTTACAGCATCAAGTGACTTGTCACCAATATGTCAACTTATCATATTGTGAGAAAGTGGATGCTCTCCATTACTTACACTGGACATTATCCTAGCATTTCATGCAGTATAATTTTATGTGGTGAGGACTTTAAGGTGCCCATCAAAGGTGTGATTTTTCCTTTTCTGGGCAGTAAGTTATGCTACTAAAAATATGGTTCCAGGGCCACCTCTCAGAAAAAGACACCTTTTAACAAATGTTTTACACTAATTTTTTTTTTTGAGATTCCAGTGGCTATTTAAAATAGTACCTTCACTTGTCAGATTTCATATAAAGTGCCTTTCCATTTTGCTGGCACCACTGCTGCCTTTATATGATGTTTGCTACAGAGAACATGATATGTGGTAGGACACCTGGGATGACCCATTAAATCCATTTACAAGCAGCTTTCATTGTAAACATGAACAGACTTCCTGCATGGCCTTTGATACCATGAAATGACTCAGAACATTGTAATTCTCTGTCACTTCATCAGTTTGTCAGAATCGTCTATCTAGCTTTAGATCTGGAAACCTTCTCTTCCATCTCACATCTTGTTTTCAAAAATCACCACACAGATCCTGAGGCAGGTTTAAAAACAAAAAATGCCAATAATAACACAGGACACATAATAAATGAGACTTCTGAAATGTCAAAAAAAAAGATGGATATATAGCAATAAAATTCTCTGATAACCTAATAATCCTTGCCTCACAATGCTTATAACAGCAAAATGGAAGAGAGGGGAAGCTAAGTGGTAAGACATAAAAAGTCCTTTTGATTGAAAATTCCCTCCAGTTTTCTACAGCCCAGGGTACCACTTGTTTGCTCCCATATGCCAGTGAGGCGTGTGGGACCAGAGGGTGGGGGAGGTTGGTTGAAGAGGTAATCCTGGAGGAAGAGGCTGACATCTTCATCTGGGGCCCCCTAACCACATACCAGAAGGTGCTCATCAGTTATGAACAGCCTCCCCAGCAGAACACAGAATGGACTCAAACAAATTAACGGCCAGACTGTCTCTGTTTACTACCATACAGCAGGACTAAAGAACCTCAAACAAAAGTTTAATGGGACTGCTAGTTCTCCAGTAATGCCAGCATTGTGTCATATGTGAAATTAAAAAAAATGGTGCTTATTATTTCTTTCATGATATCTCACAGAATCACTGACAATACCTCACGGCACCCCAATTTGTGAGAATACAATATAAATGAACACTCACATTTATATCTTACTAAATGTTGACTATATGGTCATATATTTATTTTGCAAAAAGTGTTGCTAAATATCTTTGTATTCATTTAGTACTTCTCATCTACACACGGATGAAAAGAAACTATGAAGGAAAAAAAAATGACTTCAGATTACAATTTTTCCTCAAGACTCCCTATGATGCAGCAAAAAAAGTGTATGGCTCTCTCTTTCCCACCAGATAAGATCTCCATTTCCTGTATTTACCCTCTAGGTTTAATGCATCTGAATGTTTCTGAAGAAATTCACATGACCAGTTTATAAGAGGGACACAAGTGGTGCTGTGAAACACAGGGCAGACCCAAAGGTAAAAAATAAAACACGAGAGGGGCCTCCCTGGTGGCGCAGCGGTTGAGCACTGGGCTGTGGAGCTGTGAGCAGTGCGCCATGCGAGTTCGACGCCCAGCCGGGGAGAATCCCACATGATGTGGCAGACCTCTCTTGCCTCGCCCGCTGCTCCCCTCAGCAGTGTATTTCTTATCTGCCTGTTCTGCTCCCCACTCTGTCTCTGGTGAACCCTCTCGCCGCTCCTCACCTCTGGCTTGTATGTATTAATAAATAATTAATAAATAAATCTTAAAAGAAAAAATAAATAAAACATGAGAGAACTTGCTAATGTGACTGGACCTAGAGCCCAGACGCCACGTCCTAGTGATGCGGGTGACATTTGCACCATTCCCTGCTCCTTCTCCAAGCCCAAAGAAGGGAGTATGACTTCTCACTGGGGAATTCTGACTTTAAGGTACCACTGAATTTTGAGCTCATCTGTGAAGACCAAGTGAGGAACAGAGAGCTCTGATGACTTCCCCCATTGCAAAATGCATGTTTTAAAAATCTCCTTTACTCTTCTTTCTTTGGGAGGAAATAGTCAAACAAAGTGAAAGTAACCTCAGTCAAGTCCAAGTCATTATATTTGCTGACTGTTTAACCCAGACCAACATTTGGGGTCTGACCTTGTTCACACATTGAACTCATGGTCATAATCGCACTCATTTTGGCCTGGTAAGTCTAGGAGGCTTCTCTGATAGGCTTGATCTGCTTGCCTCCCCAGAGTAGTGTCATGCTTCTTCCTCTCTCCTCAAGCCATATACACTGACATCCTAACTGCCTTCTCGCTTCTGATGACTTTCTTCATACTTCAGAATCCTTCATATAACTCTCACCAAATTATAGACCTGTTTGCAACAGACCTCAACTTTCCTTTCTTCCCTTCTGTTGAAAGAAGTGTCCTTCCTCTTATCCATGGCAACTTGTTTGAGTGTGGCCTGTCTCCTCTGGAGTCTTATTCTCACACAGACTTTGATCCTATGTCACCCCATCTCTCGCATCATCTCTCACTCTCTCAACCAGGTCATTTCCAGCAACATGAAAACATGCTCTAGTCTCTGTGATCTTAAAAACAATGAAAAATAAACTCTTGCCCCTTCCAGATAACCCCATCTCCTTGACCCTTTCACAGAAAAACCACTTGAAATGGTTCTCCCCACAAACTGTTTCCACTTCCTCACTCTTCACCCCAAACTCATTTCCATCCCTGTCACTTCACAGAATTTGCTCTTTCCAAGTGATCACTGTCTTCCAATTACCAATATGCTATTTTCTCATTTTTATGCCACCTCTTAGCAGTATTTTGTGCAACTCACCATCCCATCTTTTATCTATTATTTTGCTACAAAAGTATTTATTTGTTCTTTGTAATGGCTTCATTGATATATAATTTATATACCATGCAAATAATTTGCTTACAGCATACATTCCAATGGTTTTAGGATATTCAGAGTTGTGCAACCATCATTACAATAAATTTTAGAACATTTTCATGACCCCAAAAAGAAACCACATACCTTGTAACTACCAATTCCTAATGCCCTAGGCCTGCTCCCAGACCTAGGCAACCAATAATCTACTTTCTCTCTCTCTGGATTTATCTATTCCAGATATAGCATTTAAATGGGATTACATAGCATGTTTTCAAAGTTTACAGATATATTGTAGTCTAGATCAGTATTTCACTTTTTATTGTCAAATAACGTTCCATTAGGTGGATGTATCACATTTTATTTTTTATTTCTCTTGGGTATTTGTAGAATAACTAGGAAAAATGGTAACTCAAACGTGCTTAAGATTTTGAGGAGCTGCCAGACTGTTTTTTCAAAGTGGCTGTCCCATTCTATATTCCCACCCACAATGAGTAACAGTTTCAATTTCTCCATCATCTCACTAACACTTGTTATTAACCATTTTTTTCACTATAGCTATTTTAGTGTATATGAAGTGGTATGTCATTGTGGTTTTGATTAGCATTTCCCTGATGACTAATAAGCACTTTTCATGTGCTTTTAGACATTTTTATCACTGTTTTGGAGAAATGTCTAATTTTTAAATGAGTTACTTGCCTTTTTACTATGGAGTTGTATTACTTAGATATTCTAAGTAAAATTCTTGTTTGCAAATATTTTCTCCTATTATGTAGGTTGTTTTGTCTTTCTTCAAGGTGTCCTTCGAAACACACGATTGTAATTTTGATGGAGCCTGTAACATCTATATTTAAGAAATCATTACCTAATCCAAGTCATGAAAATCTACCTAGAGTTTTCTTCTTGTTTTATAGTTTTCATTATTGCATTTAGACCATTTTTGACTTAATTATTGCATATGATGTGAGACAGGGACCAGCTCTATTATTTCCCATGAGGATATCCTGCTGTCCCACCGCTCTTAGTTGAAAAGACTATTCCCCCACACTCCCGTGAAACAGTTTTAGCAACTTTGTTAAAAATCAATTGACCATGGAAGGAGACTCGGGGTGGAGAGTGAGTGGGGGAGGGGTCCAATGGACTGTGGTGGAGGATTATGGGTAATTTGGTGGGGTGTGGGGGGGGGGGTATGGTGCCATCATCTGAAGGTATGAACCTATACCTCTAGGTTATATACAGTGCTGTAAATCAATGTTACTCAATGAAAAATAATATAATAAAATGAATGAATAAATAATGAATGAATGAAACCCATTAGGGGAAAAAGATCAAGTGACCATAAATGTGAGGCTACACATTGGCATTCCCAATTTTATTCTATTGATCTAGATCTTATTCTATTGATCTACCTGTATGTCATTACCACACAAATTCTTCTTCTAACACTATATTCTCTTGGGGTCTAGACCACAAAACTTTCCTGTTTTTTTCTCCAAACTTTTTGTTCCCTATATAGGTTCATCAGCTTCTACAGACATATTTCTGGGATTTAAATTTGTCTATCCACCCACTTATGGGACATATTCACTCAGATGTCTCAAGGGCATTTCACACTTTATATGTCAAATCGAACTTTTTCTTCTCCAGCACACCAAAGTTTTCTTATCCAAGTCTTTCCATCATAATAACTGGCATTTTCATCTATCCAACTTAAGCTAGTTACCTGAAAATCATTCTTCTCTCATTTTCCTAACTTCATCTATATCCATTAAGATCTAGCTAAAAGAGAGAAACCACACTATTTTAAGAGAAAGAATCTACTATAAGGAATTAAAGCAGATGTTAAAAGCGATAAAAGGCACAAAAGAAATACTGAGATGTCACAGAGATATTAAAGGCAGAAAACTTCTATTACTCTTGGGCTAAACACAGAGATAAGGTTGAAATTATTGAAATCTGGGGACTCAGAGAAGCTTGGAGGAGATATTCCATGGCACAGGAAATTAGACCTCCAAGGAGGGGTCACATGCTGGCTGACGCTCGTATCTCAGGGTGGGAATGGAGTGCAAATAAAGCTGAATCTGGAAACGTCAGAAAAACTGCAAAGGGAAACTTGCTGTCACTACCAACGTGTGGGGTCGGCTAGAGCAATGCCAATTGCAACAGGAAAAAGTAGGTCCCTCTTCCATCCAGCCTTCATTGTCCTCCCAGTCTCCTTTAGGAGAGCCTAACAGGCTGTGATGATGGTTAGAAACGTAGTTTTGAAGAGTCTACATCTCAACAACAAAATAATGAGTGTAGAAGAGTGGATTTGAGGCCAAGAAATAACAATGTAATAACCAGTATTGTCCACTCATTTAATTACTTAGCACCCACACACCCTGTTGTTTCACCTTACTCACTCTGGACCCTTCCTATCTCTAACTTCAATCCCTGACTTGCAGTGCTTTAGCCATTCTAAATTTCTTTCAAATCCACAAAACAGGCAGCCACTTCTCTGCCCACCTGTGCCTATACAGGTGCTTTCCTTTACAAACTCTGTCTCTCTGCAGGGCAGCGGCCTGCCTGTCTGCCTGTGACCTGAACCATGCAAGCCTCTCTTAGCAAACCTGCCCCTCAGTGGGGCAGCTCTTTCTGCCCACTTGTGTCTGTACAAGTGTGCTTTACTTCCTTGCCCTGATAAAACGGTTAAGTATAAAAAAAAAAATCCACAAAACAAATCCTTGCCTTAGGATCATCACACTTTTTTTTAAAAGATTTATTTATTTATGCATACAAGCTGGGGTACAGGCCAGAGGTGTGGGGCGGCAAGAGGGTTCAGCAGAGACAGAGTGGGGAGCAGAACAGGCAGATGAACGGAAATACACTGCTGAGTGGAGCAGCGGGCGAGGCAGGAGAGGTCTGTTGCGCCATGTGGGAATCTCCCCAGCCGGGCGTCGAACTCGCGTCACCACTGCTGACAGCTCCACAGCGCAGCACTTAACCACTGTGCCACCAGGGAGGCCCTGGGATCATCACACTTTGCCTGGACCACTCCCTGTGTCCATGCCAGTTTTTTGGCTGACTAGCTTCTTCTCTCCTTTAAGTTATTTGCAGAGAGATAACTTAATCATGTGAAGTAGCAAATGGTCCTTGTTGCACTGAATGTGTATCTTCATTGTATGCTTACTCATGTGACCGTCCTATGTCTATCTCCATCAATAGAAGGTAAGCTCCATTCTTAGTTTATCACTTCATATATACCACCTAGCACAGCTCCTAAACTTAGTAATGAAGAGTAAATAGAGGTTGAATGAAGGCAATGCTGAATCAACTCACTGTGTTAACAAGGGGTCATAGTCACCCACAGAATTCATTTTGGCTTAGGTTAACTGTTGGATCAGTTAAGTGGGAGGGAGTGCCTGTGTGAGAAATCTCATAGGGAGATCATTTTCTTGCCATCATGGTAAGCAGGGTGCATCAAAACCAGATTTGCATTTTTTAAATTAAGAAATAGAGCCATCATGCGTTTTTTTGGGGGGAGGAGGTAACAAAATGTATATTTGGAAGAATTGGAAAACACGGAAGTTAGATTCAGATTATGGAAAGTTTGAAAGCCAAGCAAAGGATACAGAGTTGTTTGATTTCTCCTGAGAACTAGGCAGAACAAGTTAACTTCTGTTACAATAGCACAGGTCTAGGTTAGCCATTAGAAAGATATTACAATAAAAGCTACCTGCCCCTGGAATAGATTAACAAGAAGGTTGGTAATATAGAGGGAAGGAAAGGTTTGGAACCTGAAAGTAGAAAAGAGGAATAAGGAAATGAAGTCTTCCAAAATGACTTACAAGGATCAGTCTCCAAGACCCTTTACCAGATTACATCGAAAATTTACAATTTATAGTTAGGGCTGGTGTATAACGTGCATTGTTACACAGAATCTCATTGAGCTTAGAAAGGCAGAACCCTAGATCTAATGGGCTCCTGTTAGCATCTTGATATTCAAAGAATTCAGCATTTTTATTCAGCATTTTTATTTTGCTCTAGGCTCCACAATTAGGATGTCAGTCTTGCTTGTAGCATAAATTCTGGGTCATGTTTTATTAAAAAAGAAGGAAGAGAAGGAAAAGAGGGAGAGAGGGAGACAGAGAGGGAGGGAGGAAAAGAAAGAGAATGGAAGGAGGGGAAGGAAGAGAAGGAATAGTAGTGTAAATGTCCTTCTCAACCCTGGGTTTCATTGGATCCCTTACTTTATTAATATGAATTTAGAAGATGCTATTCCCAATCACCCTTCTCAGCTCCTGTGATTTCTAGTTCTGTGCTCAGCTACCAACATCAGATAAATAATAAGCATAGTTGGAAATGCACACTAATGTGACTGCTTCAGGATACAGCTCACAAATTAATAGCTTCTCCAAAGATGATTTTACACATAAACGAGGGTAGGGGAGGCCTCCACTTTGGAAGCATTAAAGAATCTGTACTTTGATGCAAGCTGCCTCCCTCCTTTCTCTACCACCTCAGACACCTGACCTCACATCAACTGAAAACACAGTGGGAATTATCAGTGTCTTATTACCATGAAATGCAATTTCCACAGAAAGCATTTTCTAGTTCTCTAAGTTATAAAGCTTTACTGACTTTGTATTATTTGATCTTCACATTAGCTGTGAGATAGACAAGGTGACAAGAGTGTAAAAGGCAGATAGTAGAAGGCAGGCAAGTCAGGGTCAAATCTTGTCTAGGGCTTTCCTTGTATTGAATTAAATGTGAATGAATAGAAAACTCCCAGTACACAGCCCAACATGATGTACAAGGCTTTCACTGTGTGCTGTTTCCTCCTGGGAAGTAGAGGACAAGCACAACCTGATTCCAGCTCATCTCTTCACAGTCACTGTTTCCAAGACCCAGTTCCGGGCATTCCCAGGATGCATCACGCTCTCACAGCCTTGACTTTCCACGTGTTGCTCTGTCCAAAATGGCTGCTGTCCATTTATCATCTAGCTAACTCCCACGTGTCCTTGAAGACTTATCTTATGTGGCCCCTTTTCTAAAACATTCCCCACATAGCCCTCCTATGTTCAAGGTACTCTCTCTTTGGGCTCCTACTTCCCTCTCTTCTTATATCTAGGGCTATACAATATTGTGTAATGGTGGTTTACCCCCTACTTACCTGTAAGGCAGGACTTTTCACCTTTACTCTCTGTTTCTACAATCCCTCCCTTAGTACATGCTCAATAAATATTTTCTCTTTAAATAAATGAATTAAAATGTAGAAGGTAAATGAATTTTAAAAAGAAGAAATAATTAACTTGTTCTTAAATATTTAACCCCCTGGTAAGAGAATTAAGATGCAAACTAGCTTTTCTAATATCCTGGAGACAAACCAGCACTCTCATTTAAAGCTGAAAGCAGCAGCACATAATTTCTCTAAATTTAAGGGTTTCTCGAGTCTCTGGGAATCTGGCCTGTGAATGTCGGTATGAACATGGTAGATGGCTAAATCTGAGTTGGGGGAAGAAACATCACTTGATAGCAAAGGTCACTTTTCTTGGCACTTGTCAAAAGAAGAGGACAGAGACATCTGCATGTCCCAATGACATCACTTGGCCCTGCCTTGCACAATAGAGGAAAGAAATCTGTCATGGCAAATTGCCAGTTTATCTAGACAGAGCTGGGCCAAAGCCAAGATTTTCCAGCCCTCTCCCTACTCTACTGGTCCCAACACTGAAAATGGCTCTTGGAACACTGAATAAAACTGCCTAGGAAAAGCCAAATTCTTCATCAGATTTGCAGCCATGAATTCAAGTCACAATTACCAGATTCCTCTTGTCTCCCTTCATGCTTTTGCTCCCCCATCTGGCTTCCACTCAAGGGAGCCACTCCTTCACTTTGAGGGTTATCAACCCTGAGCATTTCTATATATTCATCTATACATCTTATCTTCTAACATCTATGTAACTTTACATTGTCAACTTATGTAAGTTCGATCATGTGGTATTAATCTTTAAATTACTTACTTGTATCTTCTCAATATGATATTGCTCTGCTTCACTCGGGATTATTAGTGGTATTCCTTGGGTGATATCGGATCCCTTGGTGACCATCAACTGTAACAACTGCCACTTCAAGATGTGCTACATGTGTTATGTGAGCCTTGTGGGTGGAGACACAGAAAGCACAGGACACACAGGTCTTTGTCTTTTCTCATCTCAGTGAATGTGTATCCGGGATGTCACAGAGCTGGGGGGATCTGTGGTCTGTTTTATCACATGTAAACGGGGCTGATCTCATTTCCGGTCCTTTGTTCAGGCTTTAAGTGATTCTACAATCAGACAGTACATTGTTGCCAGAGGAATACTAGTCTGAAAGGCAGAAACCTAGTTTTCATAAGAGCCAACATTACCTTCCAGCAACTTTTAACCTCCCTAAGTCTCATGTCCACATGGAGTGGAATTTGATTTCCATAAGCTGCACAGGTTTGAGGGAAATGTGGGATATGTTCCTTGGGTAGAATGAGGTGACATAGTTGAATTTTGTACAGAAGGATCCATGGGTAATCTCTGCTCCTTCATGTCCCATTTGGGAATTATCAGCAACTTCCTTAGTTTTCTTAACCTCACTTATCTCCTGCCCACAAATTGAGGAAATAATGCTGATGCTATAAAATATATGGCAAGTGCTCCAAACAAGGTAGGCACACAAAAAATGATCAATTTCCTTCAGTTACTATTTCTCTTTTGCATAATGTCAGTGCTCCTCTTTATAGGGACTTTGGTCATCTTCTGCTCTGGATTAAAACCAACATTTTCAACATGATCACACAGTGCTTACCATGGAGGAAAGCCCCAGAGTCGAAACTGCTGAGCCAGCCTGCACTACCTTTCCCACCATTTTCCAGAATATAAAAGCATCTCTCTCAGTCATTATTGTTTCATTTTGCTTTTTATTTGGTTATTGATGTTCAACCCCTTTTCTCCTCAGCACTCATGTAAACTGGCTGGGAACAAGTCAGAGTGACAGAATTTTTGCCTCTCCCTGTCTCCTAACAACTAAGCTTAGTCTTAAGCTCATATTATATCTTAAGCTCAGATCATATCTAAGTTCCCTACTCTCATCTCTGAAAATGAGTTCTTTCCCAGGAAGCTATTCAGCTCCTCAAAAACACCTGGTAGCCATGCCCACCTTGGCTCGGTCTAAGAGATTCTCCATGTCTTGGTGGAGGATTAACCCTCAGGCCCCTCTCAAGGGGTATAATTAGGTGGTGTGTGGGAGACAGAGAAATAACCCCCAAAGATGTCCACTCCTAATCCTCCAAAACTTGTGTATGTGTTACCTCCCTCACAAAAGGAATTGAGGAATGATTAAAGATTTTGAGATGGGATTATCCTGAATTGCCAGGTGGGGCAAGTACAATCCTAGTAAGAGGGAAACAGAAGATTAGAGAGAAGACAACGGGACGATGAGAGCAGAAACGTGTGTGTAAGGGAGCTGAATATGCTTCTCTGCTGGCTTTTGAGGGAGACATGAACCAAGGAATAATGTGGCCCCAGAAGCTGAAAAGGCAAAGAAAGGATTCTCCCTCAGAGTCTCCAGAAGGAACACAACTTGCCAAGACCTTGTTTTGAGGGCTTCTGATTACCAGCACCATAACACAGTACATTAGTGTTATTTTCAACCAGTACATTTGCGGTAATTTGCTAGAGAAGCAATAAGCAACTAATAGGGATTTTTTTTGTTGTTGTTTTTACATTTTAAAAGGACCAGTTAATTAGGAAATGCAAAGGAGAAGCTTGCATAGACACAAGCAGGCAGAAAGAACTATGCTGCTGCTTGGCAAAGGAAAAAGGTTTGTGAAAAGAAATCCCTGAAAAGTCACAAGTCATTTTTGGATTTTTTTTTTCTGCTTTAAGTAAAGGAACCTCTGATCTCTAAATCATTTCGTGTGGGCTATGACTTCCCCAGTCCACATTTAAGTCAATCCTCTGAGCAAATGCGGGGAACTATTCTCAGTATCCCAGCACTCCACTGAATGCCTCTATTTGATAAATTCAGCCTAATCCAGAATTATGTGCCTTTCTTCCCAGAATAGGCCCTTTAGAGCCTACTCCCACCCATACTTTCTTGGTTTCTAATGATACCAACTAGCAAAATATAATTTCATCAATATTAATTAACTAAGTTCAATTAACCCTTCTTCTGGTAAGAATTTATGCTTTCCCCCTGAGTGTTACTGGCATTGTCAGGAATAAAGAAATTCAGAATTGGAGGAGCAACAACACGGTCACACACCCCCACTCCCCACCCTAATTTGGTCATCACTCCAGGTGAGATCTTTATATGAAGCCACAGCCTTTGCTGGTGAGTAATCTGCCCAATGTCCTCCTCCTTCCAGTCCTCTCTCTCCACTTTCACAAAAAAAGAAAGAAAAAAAGTCCTGAGGTTGGACATGCGCTACCTATGCTGTGATTTAGCTGCTCTTGGAGGCAAACCACATCTGATATTTAGTTGCATCAGCCTCTGACTACAAGACAATAGAGATATTTGCAGGGTCTGCAGCAAAATTCTCTTTTTCAAAAATTAAGTGTTAAACCCCGAGGTTATCGTATTTTTAAAATAAGCTTTCTGGTACAGTTAAACAGGTAGTCCCTGTTCTGAAGATAGGGTATCACTGTTATTTTCAAATCCAATCAGGTAATATCGCCATTCCCAAATTCCCCTGTATTCTTGGGAATGCTGATAATAATTACTAGTAGGGCAGAAGTTCAGTCACCAGGAATAGGCTCTACACTAGCCGGTTTAAGGAAGAAAAGTCTCTTTCCACAGTCATTAAACACAGAATCATTAGGAAGACCACAAACTCTGGGTTATAATGATGTGGGATGGTGGTGCAGGAACAGGTCAGAAGCAGCCACTAGCCACCCTGCTGCCAGAGGATCCTGGGGCCAGAAAGTCATGATCGACACTGGAGGGACTGTTTCTGTAACTACTCTGTTTATGCCGATTCTGTTCTGACTCACATGTTGATCCACTCATGCTTAGTATGCCTAGCAGCAATTACCTTCTCTCCAAGCATATGGGACATTCCATTGCTTATTAGCAGCTCTGACCAAATGCTACTTATGGAAGATCAAATGTGCACGATCCACCCTGCAGCATCAACGTGGTTCGAGAATGAGATAAGATCTTCGAAGACAACTTAAAAACTGGTCTCGAATTTCCCTCAAGAGTCAACCTAGAGTCCCATTCTTGGGGCTGCCTCCCTGTGCTCACGTGCCACCCTTGAGTAACCCTGGCTGGTTTATATGAAAGTCTCTGGCAAACTCTTTCTCCTAGAGGGGCCACACTTTGAGGTCAGGGTCGGTAACATCATCAAGGACCTGTCTGGGAAATGGTGCAGTGACAGACATACCAGCCAAAAGGGACACGCCAGGAGGCTCCTTTTGGCTACTGAGCAAGCAAGTGCTGAGAGGAAGGTCAATCCTGCCATCTCGCAAGTGAGAAAGGCAATTCAACATCAGTGCAGAGAAATCTGAAATCTGAATTGTGCCCCTTTGTTATCTTTTTGTGGTTTGGATTCATCTTCCTAGTTTTATTTTCCAAAGTCCTCTAAGTTTATTTCAGAAAGGGAAAGATTTCTATGCTGTATTGAAAATACATAGTAGGAACATTAGTGAGGGAAATGATTCCTGGTATAAGGGGGATTCCCTCTGACATGCTTCTCGATTAAAGAATTCATCGTTGTTGCTGAATTTACTAAATGGGAGCCAACATATGCTTTGTTTTTATTTTGAAATTTGGAGCTATACAATTAACTAAGTGAAAGCTAGCATGCTATATAAATGTGGATTAATTATTCCTCATTTTGATAACAACAATTAAGACATTGTTCAAGCTGTACTGGTTTGCATATGCAAATTGTGTTTTTCTCTGCTGCTCGTAACTCACTGATCACAGCTGCATGAAAAATCTCTGGTTTATGAAGTTTCCATCAATCTCCACATGATAATGCTTCCTTATGCAGAATTAATTAAGATAGTTGACTTTCATTTATGTCTACCTTTATGAACTCCTAGAATGGCACAATTAATGCCTACAAGAACATGTGAGGCATTATCGGTTAATATTAAATCAAATAATAAAACATTGAAATGGGGATGCACACATGTGGAAGAGCTTGAGAATGGGTGTGCTTCTGACAAATCAGACATAGGGAGCCTTTTGACCGATTAGAGAGCAAAGAGCCCTGGGAAGACGCAGCAGCTCACACAAGCCCAGACTCTCCTGTGACTACACAAGCCCATGTTTTCCCCATGTCTTTTCCTCTTTCTCATCACAACAGTAGCAAGGTGCATAAGCTGCTTGACATCTTCCTTGCTCTCTGCAACTAGCAGCCCTTCACTGCGTACACACACTTGCCTCCACTCAGCTCACACCAAGAAAGATGGGTTTGATCTTGTGTATTTTGATTTATGGTTCATCTTAAGAAGTCTGTTCTGTTCATCTTAAAAGAGAGGCTATCTCTAAGCCCTCAAACCAACACTATGGTAAGAAATCATCTCCCCTTTTCAGCAATTACTTGATCTTGAAGCCCAATTTACTCTAGAAATAAACTTGAACATGTGTAGAAACTCAGTATGGATTACTCAATAAGGTAATTATATTCAATTTTTTCTCTCAATTTTGCAGGTTCAGCCATAAAAATCACGTTTCTTATGAGTCTTAAACAGGAGGAGATTGACATGAAACCTCCTAGAGTTATAAGATTAACATGGGTGGCTGAGTATGTAATTCTGTGTCCAATTAGATTTCCTTCTTCTGGTTAACTTGTGATCTTCTAGGACAACTTCTTAGGTCTGTTACCTAACACATAGTTCCAGAGAGGAATTCTTTGTGAAACACCTTGTTGATGACAATATACAATACAATTATACATCTTAGCTATTTTGTGGAGATAGTATTCTGAATAATCAATTTTGCTATTCATCTGTTTCTCCACTTCTTTCACAAATTATATTTATCAACAGGGTCATTTCTCTGAATAATCAAGGAATTCATCACATATGCTTGTAGTGTGTGCTAAATGGGGAAAAAAAAATTTTCCTAAACTAAGGTGAGTTGATATAAATTGTAACTGATGAGGTAAACTGATTTAAATATTTTATTTATTCTCATAAATCAATCAGATGCATTTGGAAATTTCATGTCCTCAGAAGTTTAGCATTCTGTTCCTCCCTGAAAACGATGTAGGGAGCTCCTGAGGCACAGCAGCTTCAGCTGCAAACAGCACTGATAGCAAGCAAGTCACTGTCTTTGACTTCAAGACCTGTCCTTTAAGGAGGGCACTGCTTCTCTCTCTTCCCAGAATCAATTGCTGAATCCTCCAACCCACATAGAGATGCCACAGTTTTTAAATAACAACTTATTCAGCCATGTTTTTAACTTTTACCTAGGCACATGAAAAACTTTCTCCCACACTGTTTTGGGGATCTATTCTAGAGAGAGTAAATTGGATTATTTCATTGTCAAGTCCAATGAACTTGAAATAGCTCCCTAGAGCACTGCACTGAGACAATGCTGAGCTCATGTGTGAGCTTAATAGGGATGGATGTGTGGCAGACATCATTTCTGACTCATCTCACATCCTTCCTCTGACCACTGTCACAGCAACTGTAACTGAGATTAAACTGTTAAATTGTGTTCAGGCCCTAGAACACAAAAGAAAAAAAAAAAAGTGGATGTCAACTTTTCTCTGAAACCCTGCTTTTGCAAATCCTGCAAAGTCCAGAGGCTTATCGACTAACCTTGAGCTGAGTTCCAAAGTTGGTTGGAGTTGAGAGACACAAATGCAGAAGAGGGGGGCTACCTAGTGAACAGAAATTCAAAACTCTACTTATCTGAAGAAAAGCCTCTTCATACTTCGTTATGTGTGAACTGGCCAATGAGCTTCGGCCAAGTCCACATTTCTTTGCCCTTAGCCCACTCCTTAGCCAATAAAATTTAACTCCTTTGTTTTCAACCCCAGTCCTCCAAAACCTATACAACCTCATTGATTCCCTTTCTTAATAGGGGTGGTAGATTTGAGTTTATCTCCTAAGTCCTTGCCAATCTATTTTCAATAAAGCTTTTATACTTTTCTCAAAATCTGCTGTCACAGTATCAGTCTTTGTACATGTCAGGCAGCAAGACTCTTGCTCAGTAAAACAACCACCCGCACCTGCCAGTACCTCCCCTCAACCAAACTGTGTCTTTGGTCTTCCATTAGGGGGCACCTGAGCCCCTTCTTTGAGGGATGTCTGCAGGACCAGGCCAGCACCTCTGCCCTGGGGCATTCTGCTGAGACAGCCCTTGACCTTGGGCTGTAGTACTCAGCTTCTAAAGACCCCACCTCTGTCTTGGACAGGCATCCCTAAGGAGCATTGTTCAGCATTTCTCAGATGGTGGCCCCCAGCGGTGACCAGCTCCACGATGCATCCATGGATTGGCTTTTCCACCTTCCCCCTTTCACTCTCAACTCCTCAATTCACTCTCAACTTCTCCTGTCCTCTGAAATCACTTCTCAAAGTAATTACTTCCACAAGAATTTTTTTTTTGTAGTTTTCCTTTTTTTTTTTTTTTTTTAAATCCAGCCCAAGGGAAATGCCTTGCTAAATTATTGGGCATAGCCACGAGTGACAGGTTCATGGAGGTTATACCTCTTTGGTCTCATAGAAACCACACTTAGTTCTTCATAATGATTTAAACCCCAATTAGTGACAGAGCAACTGACTCACCAAGATGGTTGGCTAGTTGAAAGCTGTCATTATGTAAGTTTTAGAACCAGCAAAGTATTCTAACTTCAGGTTCACTCTTTGGTTCATTATCTTTATCAATGAGGAAAAAAACAGCTCCTTATCATCAAAGTTTCACCAAACTTATTTAAGTGTGTCTTCTTCAAACTGTGTACTTTTTAAAAAACCATGTAAATTTTGGGAAGAGGAGCAAGCACTTTTAAAAAAATACCTACTTGCAAGACTAAAATACCAATGATAAAGAAAAGACCCAAGGGCAAAAGTTAAAATAATATGAAATTGTAGACAGTATTCTAAAAACTAAGTAAATTGAGCAAAGAAAGGGTCATTACCTTTATAATTACTCTCAGGGAACAGGTGGAACTGGAGTAGGATGTACAAGAAAAGACTAAACAGGAGAGGTGCACAAAGGGAATTAATTCCAGGCGAACAAGTGGTTTGAGCAAAAGCATAGCCTGAGAATGCACACCTATCCATGTAATATATCAAAGAGTTAAAATAATAAAAGAACTAGGCCTGCAGAGATAGAACAGGAAAAATATTTTAAAATCTGCAGTGGGAGGACAGACTCAAATCTGTCTCTTTCATATTTTTATTTTTTCTTTTTCTTTTATATTTTAATTTTATTAAGAAATTCATTCACTCAAAAAATATTCTTTGAATGTTTACTGTATACTGTGGGAAAGTTACCAGAATATGAGCTTGAAGTCAAAGATCCCTCCATATCTACATTCTGCTATTTGTTGACCATGGGATTTGGGCAAATCTTCTATGTTCACTTTGTGACCTTCAATGGCCTTTTTCGTAAAATGGAAGAAATGCTACCTGCCTCCTAGTCTACTATAAGAATTGTAATATACCTAAAGTAAGTGACCAGTTAATAGAAGCTTACCATTTTTAGTTTCATTTTCTATAACATCAAAAAAATATGAAAAGATTTATTATTGTGACAGTGACTAATTTCCTAGTTAAAATTTCAGCAATTGTGATAAGTTCTGCCTATGGAAATTATCTGCTTAGAACTTACATGTCTCCAGTAAACCATTAAATTTCTCTAGGAAACACATTTAACTTGCCATTTGGGGAGGAGGGATAAATTTAAATTCCCTGGGTTTGGTTTTACTGCTTCCCTGTTTACTGGTAAAAAAAAAAAAAAAATTATTTCACATGATTCTATTCAAATCACTTGAGATACCTGTTTTCTCTCTTCCCAGTCATTTAAAAAATCTCTCAAGTAATCGTGAAATACATAGTAACTTTTACCTTGCTTTTTTAAACTTTGAGTTTAATTCTTCAAGGACCAATGATGTTAATTTTCAGTAAATGATTGTTACCATGGAACAAGCATTTTAATACTGAACAAGATTTCCTCAGGCAGAAATAATATAACTAAAAAAATTGCAGAATTTGGGCCTCCCCAGTGGCGCAGTGGTTAAGCGCTGCACTGTGCAGCTGTCGCCAGTGGCGAGGCAAGTTCAACGCCCAGCCGGGGAGATTCCCACATGGCGCAGCAGATCTCTCCTGCCTCACCCGCTGCTCCCCTCGGCAGTGTGTTTCCGTCAATCTGCCTGTTCTGCTCCCCACTCTGACTCTGGTGAACCCCACACCTCTGGCCTGTACCCCAGCTTGTATATATAAATACATAAATCTTTTAAAAAATTGCAGAATTTTAGTAATTCTAGAAAAATTAGTAGTAGGAATACTGATAAATAAGCCTATCTTCTCTTTGATAGTAGTGTGGTTATATTTCCATTGAATGTAAAGCTTTGTGCAAATTAGAAAAATACTTAAAAGTGACATTATCAGATGTCATCTTTTTAACCTATGGAAAAATAACAAAAAAGCACATTAGTAACATTATAATCTTAGTTCCAAGAGCTGTTTTTGTCTGAAAATGGAGAAAATGCTACCATATTTACCCATGGTTGGTATGTCTCCATCAATGAGAAAGGACAACTAAGGAAGCAAATGTGATTTCAATCAGTAGCTAAAAGCATCCCACAAAAATATTTTGACCTTACAGAGCTTCCTTCCAAGGATGCTGTGCATGCAAGCATTTTTTCACAAAAGACAAAACCAGTCACTGTTCAAAACCAACATGGCTAGGTTGAAAATATCAGCAACATCTGTGAATTTCTCTGTAAACCCATCAGCAGGAACAGGCGGTAATTTAACAACCAAATAAGCAAGTAAATGACTCTATAGAGAACTCCTTTATATAGGATAGGCGATGGGGTTGATGCAATCAAATTACTCAGCTGTCCCACTGAGTTTGCAGTTTTCTTCTCCAAATGCAAAGCCAACAGCTATGGCTGCTGCAGTCACTACCTAGGTCTGAATGTCTCCTACTTCCTAGCACCCATCTGCCACTCCACTCAAAGTGGATGTTTCCATGTTTTCCAAACACATTATGAAGGTTTGCAGCTTTTTATCTTTGCTCATGCTGATACTTCTTCCTGGAATGACTTGTGCTTATTTCTCCCCTTGGAGAAAGCCTACTCATTCTTCCAGATCCTGTGCACAGCATCACCTCCCCCTACGAAGGCTCTCTAGACACCCTGCCTCCCAGAGGCATGGTTATAGAACATAGTCACTTACATTGTTACAGGCTAAATTGTGTAAATCCTCCGCCCATTCATATGTGGAAGTCCTACTCCCTAGTGCCGCAAATGTGATTATGTTTGGAGACAGTCTTTAAAGAAATAATTAAGGTTAAATGAAGTCAGTAGAGTGGGCCCTTATCCAATCTGACTAGTGCCTTTATAAGAAGAGATTAAGATATAGAGGAAAGATCTTGTAAAGGCTTATGTTGGTTCCTTCTGAGGACATATAAGCCAAGGAGAGAGGCCTCAGAAGGAACCAACTCTATTCTAGAATCTGTGCTTTTTCTTCTTGGGAGGATTCTACTAGTCCCACGAAATCTTGACTTGCGTCAAATTTTATTTGTAATTACTGACAACTAATTATATTTGTGGCAGAACATTAGGTGTCACAGGGTCCAGAGGGAGATCATATCTTAAGTAGAGGCTCATTTAGTTACAGCAATATTTCAGAGAAATCAGAAGAGGAGGAGAGAGAGAAATTTATTTGTCACACCAGCGGCTCAGTGGGATAGATTCCAAAAGGTCTTGCTACTGAGCCCCCAGGAGCAAGAATGGTAAGGTTTTATACAGTTTGTATGTGGAAAGTTTCTATGCTTGAGCAACAGCTGGCAGTGTGGGATATGAGGTAGCTTTGCCAGTTTGAGTTTATCAGGAACTTTTAGAAAACCAAAAGGGGGTCATGATAACCACAACCATTATTGTAGGCAAGGTGTTCAGCAGCTCTTAGTAACTTCCCACTTCAATTTGAAATACTAAATCACACTACAGACAATGTAAGGGAGGTTAGCAAGCCAGTAAATGAGTATATGATTGTATTAGCTGAATGTCTTCGTCTACCCCAATTACATATGTTCGATCCTAACCCCTAAGATGATGATTTCAGAAGGCTGTTGTGTAGGTGATCAGGTTGTGAGGATGGAGCCCTCGTGAATGGATTAATGCCCATCAAGTGACCCAGAGAGCTCAAAACTTTATTACAAATCAAGATAGTATGGCATTGCATAAAAACAAACATGTGGACCAATGGAATAGAATAAGGAGCCCAGAAATGAAACCATGCATACACAGTCAATTAATTTTTGACAAAGATGCCAGGAATACATAATGAGAAAATATAGTTTCTAAATAAATGGTATTGGGAAAACCTAATATCCACATACAAATGAATGAAATTGTGTGAACTATACACACACACACACACACACACACACACACGCACACACAAAATCAATTTGAATGAATTAAGGAGTTATATGTAAGACCTGAAACCACAAAACTTATCAAAGAAAACAAGGAAACTCCCTGACACCGGTCTTGAAAATCATGTTTTGGATGTGACACCAAAAACAAAGGTAATAAAACAAACAAGTAAGACCACATCAAAGTAAAGACATTTTGCCTAGCAAAGAAAACCATCAGCAAAATGAAAAAGTAACTTATGAAATAGAAGAAAATATTTATAAGTCATATGACCAATCAGAGATTAATATCTAAAATATATAAGTATTCTTATAACTCAGTAGAAAAAACATTAACCCAATTTTAAAAATGGGTGTCACTTACATGTGGAATATAGAAAAGCCAAGAAAAGAGTCAAAGACAGACTTGAAAACGAACCCTTGAAAACTGACCACAGAAGTGAGGCATCCAGGAAGGGGAAGGAAAGAGGGCTGAGAGCAGGGTGGGGAGAGAGCACATGGACTCTGGGATAGGACTGTGGGTGCTTTGGGTGTGCTATGGTAACTATACCTGAAGGGGGAGACCTGATGATTCCAAAACATTAACAAGGATGTAAACCAGTGTTATTTCTATAAAAAAGAAAAAAATAGGCAAAGAACCTTAAGAGACATTTTTCTGAAGAGGGCATACAAATGTCCATTAGACACATGAATGACGCTCAACATCACTAATCACCAGGGAAATGCAAATCAAATCTACAACGAAATATCACTTCACCTCTGTTATGTCTATTACACTGGTCAACACTGAGAGCATTACTGACTTAAAAAGGCCCTAATATGTAGTATCTTGGTGTGCTGAACATGAATATAACCCTGAAAATTTTTTATTAGCTCTCGTTTTGAAGATATTTCATACAATTCATTTTATATGTTTCACCATGTAAATGTATCCAGTAGGACTGGAACAACATCCTAAGTCACCCTAGAATGATGTAATATTGCATCGCATTGCATAATACCATCATGCACACATTATCCAGAGTTGATTGCACTTTTTCCGATGCAATGAAATACCACTGCCAGTTGGCTGCTGAAGTAAGCTGACATCAGCAGTGCACTATATAAAGCCCTGTAGGAAAGGCTGAGGACTGAAAATATTCAGACTTTGTGTGAGACAGTTAAAGCTATTGTTCCATAGAACTGTTATTATTTGATCCATTTAGGCACAACACAGAACAGTCATGCCCCGAAAGTGCACTAATAGTGTGGACAATTTCTGCTCTATTTGTGGGGAAGTGACATTTGAAAATCAGAAGAAAAGGATCACTTCTCAAGTGAAGAAGGCTTATCATCTTTACTTCGGATGCAAGGTTGGTGACCAAGACAAGTCTTGGGCCCCACATATATGCTGTGCTACATGTACAACACAGCTTTCACAGTGGTTAAATGGCAAAAGACCATCAATGCCATTTGCAGTTCCCACGGTGTGGAGAAAGCCAAGCAACCACATAAAAGACTGTTACTTCTGCTTGGTTCCTCCTCTTTCTGGCAGAACAACGAAGCAAAAGAAGTCAAGAATAGTCTACCCAAACATTCCGTCTGCATTGAGACCAGTTCCACATGGTGAGGGACTTCCTGTTCCAGAACCTCCAGCAGAATATTCTCTTGATTCATCTGATGAGGACAAGGGTGAGCCGACCTGTTCTCCTGTTCCATCAGCATGCAGTGATCCAGATTTTCACTGTGGTGCATCATCAACCCCACACAGACTAACACAGGAAGAACTAAATGACCTGGCTCATGATTTGGACTTATCCAAGAACAAGGCAGAATTGCTAGGATCAAGACTTCAAAAGTGGAATCTTCTAGAAGAAGACGTCACAATTACTTTCTATCGAAAGCACCACCAGCAGTTGGAACCTTTTCAGAAAGGAAAGTACTCTGGTATTCTGTTCGGATATTGAGGGCCTCATGAATGCCTTAGAAATCACTCATGACCCACAAGAATGGAGACTATTTCTAGACTCTTCGAAACTGAGTCTTAAGGCTGTGCTTTTGCACAATCGAAACCGTATTCCATCTATTCTATTCCTGAACAGCTGTACAAGAGACAAGCGAAGAAATCTACGAAGCAGTCTATGACTTGATTTTTTACAGGTATTAACCATAGGCCTATTACTATTGGCATGTATTTCATGATGTAAACATCAATTTATTGCAGATTATTAAAAAAACTAAAGCCAAAATTAGAATTTGACTGTCATAGTCATGTTAAGCACATACAAATTGATAGGAAATGACTAATTTTATTTCAGTAACATGACTTTTGTAAAAATTTGTTGACCAGTGTTATTAAAAGGAAAATAAATATTAAATGTTGACTAGGATATGGGAAAAAAGAACTTTCACACTGTCAGTGAGAATGTAAATTAGTGTAGCTACAATGGAAAACAGGATGGAATTTCTTCGAAGAAATTTAAGATAGAACTGACGTATGATCCAGCAATCCCACTTCTGGATATACATGCAAAAGAAACAACACTACTAATCCAAAGAGGTTCCTGTACTCCCACGTTCACTGCAGCATCATTCACAACAGCAAACTATGGGAACAATCTGTTTTCGATGAATAAAGAAAATGTGGTGTGTGTGTGTGTGTGTGTGTGTGTGTGTGTGTGTGTGTGTACAGACAATGGAGCATTATTCAGCTTTAGAGAAGAAGAAAACCCTGACATTTGTGACAACATGGTCACTATATTATGTGAAATAGGCTATTAAGAAGAAAATAAATACTTTATGATTTCACTTGTCCGTGGAATCTAAAAAAGAAATCCAACTCAGAGAAACAGCATGCAAATTGGTTGTCAGGAACTGGGAGATGAGGAAAGAGAAAGAAGTTGGTCAAAACATTCAAGACTTCCAGTTAGAAGATGAATAAAATCTATGCATCTAATACACAGCATGGTGACTATAGTTAATAACACTGTCTCGTACACTGGAAATTTGCTAAAAGAATAAACCTTAAGAAATTGCACTCCCTCCAAACTAAGTATGAAAGGTGGTGGAAGTGTTTTAATTCTGCAAATAATTTCACATATATATCAATAAGTATATCAAATAATCACGTTTACATTCTAAGTATAATATAGGGCTTTTTGACATGAAGCTGGAAAAAATAACTGCCAGCTTTGATCCATGTACTTTATTATTTTTAATGATGTTTTAGCTGTAACTTATTTTATTATATTGAATTAAAATCCATTAATTTTTATACATTAAATTTATGTACAACTTCCCTAAACTTTTTATCTTGTAATTTATTTATAGGTCTTTTTTAGGTTTTTTTTAGAAAACAATCATCTCATCTACAAATAATGATAGATTTTTTTCCTCTATCTAATCCATATTTCTCTCCTTATCTTACTCTGACACCTAAAACTTACAGTAAATGTTAAAAGGAGGTGAAAGCAAATGTATTTGCCCTCTTCATGACATCAAGGTGGAAAGTTTTCAGTGTTTCACCATTAAGTATGATGTTACTACTAGGTTTTTTTAGATACTCTATCAGATTGAGAAATATTCTTCCTTAACCAAGCTAAGAGTGTTATCATGAATGAACGCTAAATTATATCAATTGCTTTCCTGTATTACTTAAATGATGTTAATATTTCTCTTTTTATCAATTATTGTGGTGACTCACATTGGTTGATTTTCCAATGTTAAACTAATCTTGCAATTTTAGATAAACCCAAGGTCATGATAGATTATAGTTTCTAAACACTATTAACTTAGTTTTGCACATAATTTGCATCTATCTTTCTGCGTATGTTTGGACTTTAATTTTCTGCATGTCCTCAAATTTGACAGATGAATGGATGAAGAAAATATTACATATACATACAACGTAATATTATTCAACCTTGAAGAAGCAGGAAATCCTGCCTTTGTGATCACAAGGATGAACCTGCAGAATATCACACTAAGTGAAGCTAGCCAGTCACAGAAGGACAAATTCTGCATGATTTCACTTATACAGAGAATCTAAAATAGTCAAACTCACAAATAGAGAGTAGAATGGTGGTTGCTAAGGGATGGGGGAAGCGGGGGAGAAAATGGTGGTTGTCAAACAGGTATAAAATCTCCATTATGCAATGTGAGTAATTTCTGGAAATCTGCTATACAACATTGTGTCCACAGTTTTCATCATGTTATCATGAACTCAAAAAATTATGAGGATTAATTTCATATTCCATGTTCTTACCACAATAAAATGTTTTTTTTTAATTATAAGTTCAGTAACCTACTAATGTAAGTTAGGATAATGTCTTCTGCCTTTTTTCCTCTACTAATAAGTAATTGATTTTAATTATTTTATTAATTTTATTATGCTTAACAAATGCACTAGGAATAATTGACATGATAAAATTCACACATTTTAATTGTACAAGTCAATGGCTTTTAATAAATGTCTATTGGGTAACCATCACCTAATCGAGATATAGAGTATTTCTGACCCCCAAGAAGTGCTTTTGTATCTCTATGTAGTCAATCTCCATTCCCAGCCCCTGCCCCAGGAAACCATTGTGATTTCTGTCACCGTGGGTAAGTTTGCCTGCCCTAATAGTTCACATACACGGAGTTGCGAAGTATGCATTATTCCGCTGGGTTTGGCATAACTGATACAGAAATGAAAGACTTGTCTCTGTCCTACCAGATAATCGCTCCCATTTCCTTTATTTATCCTCTAGGCTTAACAAACTTTGTTCTCTTACATTCCGAGAGAAAAGAGCATCACTAGTAAGACAACGTCATCATTGCTGACCACCAGGTGATAACGAAATCAAGCTGGCATCAACCAAAACCTCCAGACTCTTGTGTTGCAAGGATGGACATGCTGACCCTGCCTGCTCCCCCTTCTGCGCCCTTGCAACTCTGGATGGACACCCCTGCCCTCTGCCAAAGAGCAGGACGGTGGGTCACCAGTCTGCTGCCCTCCTCCATTTGTCGACAAATTAAATTACTTCCCTTCTCAAACTCTGTTTACTTTTATTGGCCAAGGAATCTGAGACTGCCACTTGATATCATAAAGTCAAAGGTTTCTTCCTGGACCAGTTGTATGCACGGAGCTTGCACAGTGGCAGCACCTAACCATGCTTCACGCTAGTAGAATCAATGCACACAACTGCTGCATGTGTCGTTGTGTAAGCAGCACTCCTCCTGCTCAAGCCCTGCTCACAGATCTGCCCTTTGCAAACAGCAAACGTTTGACAGAGCCTCCCACATGCGATGGCTTAGCAATACTTCAGGTTTCTTTGTTGTTGCTGTGTTCATTGCTGCTTTGAGGTAATTTTTGATAGGAGAAAAGAGCAGCACTATTTTGCTCTCCTTTTTAAGACTGAAGTCTAAGCCTACATATCTTACATTCGAATTTGCAGTTCTCTTCGCCTAGAATGCTCTATTGCTCCATCGCACCTCCTGTGGTATCCAAGTGGCATGTCTATTTCTCATTCAGGTCTCATTCAGATGCCAGTTTCACTGAGGTTTCCCCCAGCACTTTGCACCTCTCTGCAGCTCATCATCTTGTAGTGCCTTTTTCCTGGCACTTACTATTATCTGAAGTGATCTTGCTACCTTAATTAGTCCCTTCTAGAATGTAAGCAATACTTGACTTGATTCCAGATAATGTCAGGGTACAAAAGAAATCATCCTATATCCCTCTGTGTTCTTTTCAAAACAGCATCACATGGATTAGCAAAGGAAATAGCAATCTCAATAACATATGTATAGAGACATCTTGTGGCTGTGAATTCTAAAGAATAATGGAGCAGGTCAGGAATATTTATCCTATTTTAAGACCTGGGGCATCAAAGACAGAGAGGGGGAGACTTCACATAATAGACAAGAATGTGGGGTGACCTCATCCATGCACTGAGAGTAAAGATGAGATTCAGAGAGAACACGTTTACTGATAAAATAGAACTGGATGAGAACCTCAGACTGCATTCTTCTAGGTCACAAAGGGAGATCAGTGACTGCACCTTCCTAGGAAAAGGGCAGATGCTTAGAGCATATTGATCTCTTTTTCCAATTAGGATTGGATGAAGGGCTTGAGCAAGAGCAGAAGCTTCTTCTAACCTTCAGGGTCCTCACATCTCTTGTGCAAAATAATCTGCATTCTTTAAGTAATGGTAACAAGCTCAGAAGGCTCACAGGGCCTTGGTGGACCTCTAGTTCACATACCAAGTTGACAAGAAGCCTACTCTGAGCCTAGTGAGAAAAATCGCTCTCTCCCTTATGTGATGATTTACCCCATCATATCAAAAAGACTTGAATCAACAATTGTGAATAAGCACACTAAAAATGCTATTAACTGAATCTGATTTATAAATCAATCTCCTATAAGCTTCTTTGCCATTAATTGGTCTCTCCAAGGCTGGTCTTTCTTGATAGATTTTGATTCAATCAAAACTATGAATATGCAAAGTTGAGGGGATCTGGTCTAAAAAGCTAACACTTTGTCTCTTTGTCTCTCTCAACTCAGACTTACAACTTGATGAAAACCAAGAAGCACCCTCCTCCTAGCAGCAACCTACTTTTATGATCCTCCATTGGCAGTTACTTTCCTGGGTAACTAATTCTTTCATTCTAAGAGGTGACGTTTTCTGAAATTATCTCTAAATAAGGCTGCACACCTGCAGAGTTCCTCCTCCCCACCATAAGATATCCATTTCCTACCTCCCAGTCATAGCTACAGCTGCAGGCTTTATGATAGGGTGTTATTCTAGATTATGTGGGAGGGCTCAGCTTCACCAAATGAACCCTAGTGGCAGAGAGCTTTGCCTGGAGGCTGCAGTTGTGGCAGAGGGGAGTAGAGAGATCCCAAGAGCGTGAGAGACTGGCCATGTCCATCTGGTTCTGTGATGTAAGGGACACATGCCAAGGCTAGAGAGAAGCTTCTCAGAGTAAAGGGGGGGGACTCCCCAAGGACAGCCAGTAAGAACTCACAGGACTCTGTCATCAACCAGAATGAGCCTGGAAGTAGATTCTTCCAGAGCTCCCAGAATAAGATGGGCTAACCAACACAGATTTCAGCTGAGAGGCCTGAAGCAGAGGTCAGCTGGTTTGACCCCAACTTCACACTTATTAACTGTAAGGCAATAAATTCATTTTGTTTTAACTGCTATGTTTGTGGTCATTTTTTACAGCAACAAAAGAAATAAATACAGCATTCTATCTGAAAATAGTGATTCCTTCACAACTCTGTCGGTGTAATTATCAATGAGCAAAGATTTTCACTGTCTTATGGTTGATTTTCATGAAGGTGATTTGATTCCAATTGAAGGAAGATATTTCATTTAAAGAATTTGATCCTTGTTCTTATTCATAAGTGTATTAAATAGTTCTTAGGATGTGAAAGTACTAATTAAACCCATATCTATACATCAAATTCTGATGTACAACAATATGGCTATCGCTATTTTGTGTTGTATACTTGGAATTTGCTCTAGGAGGAAAAATCTTAAGTATCCTTGCCCCCTACACACACACACACACACACACACACACACACACACACACACCCGATAACTGAGGTAATGGAGATGTTACCTGGCTCTATTTTGGTAATCAGTTCACAATATATACATATATTAAATCATCAAGTTGTATACCTTAAATATGTACAACTTTTAATTGTCAGTTATGCCTCAATGAAATTAAAGGAAAAAAATAAAGCATTTTGTTTTTTGGCTTGGTAAATATAATAACTACTTCTTTAACATGAAAGGACTAATTAAATCCATAGCAATTCAACTATGCTGTGTAGAAGAATTGCATGTATGTGACATATTTTTCATATATTTAAGTATTGTGATCATCTGCATTTAATGAATTAATTCATTTAACAAATGTTTGAATGACTACTGAGTGCCATGTTGTTGGGGAAATCATAGAAAACAAAACAAAATCATAGAAAACAAAAATCATAGATATCCCCCAGGTACAGTGCTTATGTTCCAGAAAGGATCAGCTAGGTAAGGAAACAGGGAGCCGACAGGGAACAGGGAGGGGGCCACAGGGAACAGTGTGTACGAATGGATGGGGAGTCTAAAGGGATGCAATTTTAAATAGAGAATTCAAGGAAATCCTCACTGAGAAACAGATGTTCAGCCAAGACCTGTAGGAGACCCCTTGCTGAGCCATGGCCGTATGTTAAGAAGCCTGGAGAAACAACATGGCTGGAGCTGGCTGAGAGAGATGTGCAGGGCTGCAGTGGAGCAAGAGCAGAAGCAGGCACACAGGTTGGGAGGACCTCCCCATCGCGCTCCTGTGCTGACACAAAAGCATGTCTTGCCACATACATCTGTGCTGTGTATAAACACGTACACACATAACATCTCGCTTTGTGGCAGATAAAAGCTTAACAGATGGAGAACAACTCACTCCAGCTTTCTCGTTATACGTGTGTTGCTGTTCTTCCTTCTAAAACTGAACCCACATGTGCAAATCACTTGTATCTGTTCCTCCTGACACACTAAAGAGCTTTGCATACCATATTCTTATTTGATTGTGATCAGTAAGGCAACCAGCAAAAAAAAAAAATCCAAACTACCATGTATTTATTCGTCCATTTAGTTTAGCAGGTGACTTCTTGAACTAATGCATGAGACTTAGTCCAATGGCTTTTCCCTCATCACTAAGTACCCCAGGCACTTAAAGAGGCTCTCCAAAGGTAAAATAATAGTGTCTTGTAGAACTAGAATTCTCATAAACTTCTGACACATCTCCTATCATTTTTGATGGTCACATTTTAGAAAATTCAAAGGATATTTTTAATTTGTTTTCAGTATTTCCCTCCGATTCACTGCAAAATTCAGAGCTGTGCTCACATCATAAACTTAATCAGTGTTCTTTAAATATTTGTGGAAGAATTCATTTCAGATATAAACTTATCCAATCACAGTAGAAGGCAGAACCAGTCCTGACCTTACCTATGCAGGTTAATTGCTACAGAGGAAGAGTTCATTTGAACTTGTCACCTTGCTTTATTGTGGGATGCGCTCAGGGACACCAGTCAAGAAATGGGAAGGGTCACCTGACATTTTTTCCAAATTTCCTGGAATTTTGTTTAAAAGAAGAAAAGAGTGACTGCTTGAAAATATACCAGAAGATTGGAAGTGCCCCCAGCACTGAAGTTTCCACATTCGTATGACCACAACTCTTTTTCTAACTGGGACCAAAGATGCAGTTAGATCCTGATTTCCTATAGCTTTTGAAACTTGCAACGACTGACAGTATTCTTGAGAAAAAGCTCTTGTAGGAAGAAGAGTTTTCGTATTTAAAGGAACTCCCCACAAACACTCTTTCTGAGCTACATTTTTTTCTATTTTCTAGTGGAAATTATAACCACCGGTTATCATGTTTTCTTTCCTGTGTTTGAAAACCACATGTTTTAGTGAAAACATTAAGGTGAATAATGAAATGGAAGACTTTAAACTACTAGGTACCTGTCACTGGAAATGGAAATGTCTTTCTGCTTCCTCTCCTGCAGTAAATTCTACTAAGTTGAAAATATAATGTTTAGTCCATCAATCTCAGCTTAAGCACAATCACATTTAATTACTCAGACAGGGCTGGGAGAAAGAGTGAAAATATTTGTCAGAGTTCGGTTATTTTATACTTTAAAATTGTTGAAACTTAAGTGTACATTATCTTGTCAGTCGTTTCATCTTACAGCTAAGAAAACTGAGACCCAGAGAAATAATGAAATGCCCCCCTCCCCCCCGCCCCTGTAGCCGTGTGGCTTGTCAGTGATGAACCACAGATGAGAATTTGGTGTTCTATGACTCTGGAATCACAAGCTTTCTACCACACCACAGAGCCTGAATTCTTAATATGGGAGATAGTATTAGGAAAGGAAGAGAGGAGAATTATTAAGTGTTTACTTTCACAAGTTTTATTTAAACTATTTTTTTTTACCCATGAGAGAAGTGTTGTAAAATTCACTGAACACCTAGGATCAGATCAATCACTTTAAATGTCACAGGTAGACTCATAATGAGGATTTCATTAGAGTTGAAGTTGAAGAACATGATGGTGCTTTTTTGAAGATGAGAGTCAGAAACCAAATAAGTTAATATTTATACTTTTCCAAAAGAATAACTTGGAAATTCCTTCTATCTCTCTGATTTCCTTGGAAATACTGCAGATACCCCCAGGGCATACACACACCTGGTGTGCAGGAGGGTGAAGACGGAGGGTCAGCAGGTGGAGATCAGCCCAGGTGCAAAGTCTACCATGGGAACCGGAGTGCAAGTCACGGCTTCTGCCTGCTTACTTTCCCACATGGCGCCCCTCCTTGGAGAGACGACTCCTTGGGGTCTTTCCTTGGAGAAGAGGTTGAAAGTGCCTCTTCCAGCACCTGATCTTCGATTAGGCAGTTTAGAAACTCAATTCTGTCTGAGTAACCCGTACCTGATGAAAAGACACACGAAGTCCATTGCATTGGGAGGGGTGACCTCACAAGATAACCTATATCGTTTTAATCATTCAGGAGACTAAACCACAGGCCAAACTGGTTCTTTGTGAGCAAAGAAATATCTTAA
Source organism: Scalopus aquaticus (assembly GCA_004024925.1). Classification (NCBI taxonomy): domain Eukaryota; kingdom Metazoa; phylum Chordata; class Mammalia; order Eulipotyphla; family Talpidae; genus Scalopus; species Scalopus aquaticus. Next base: position 92,628 of record PVIJ01003544.1, read on the forward strand.
AAAATGATAATAAAGGAGAGTGGGTGTTTTCAAAAGGCTGTTTATATCAAGCTAATAGAGGCTTATCCTGCTGTAATTTTATAACATATCTTTTGAAATAAACGGTTTCAGCTCATTAAGTAAAGAAGTGCAATTAAGTACAGTTGAACAATTCAGAAGACAAGCACACAAATTCTTAGCATTCAGCCCTTTTAAATATTCTTCATCAAATATCATGATTGCTATCATTAAAACTTTATCTTTAATTATCTCAAGTAAAATTTTCCATATGTTCCTTTCTTGCTTTTATTTACACTTGATGGTGGTTACCTCATGACATTTCAATCTCTTAGACATGCCACCTCCAAAAGCTACTCCTGAGTAGATCGCAGCCACCTCCTGTGTACCAGGCGCATTCTTAGTTGGATCCTATTTAGACGTGGGCACAAACTGCCTTTTACCCAAGTTGGGACAGTCCATTTAAAAAACAATTTTGAGGCATTTATACAGACTGTAATGTGGAGTTCACACTTCAATGAACCTTTGCTTTCATCCAATAATTATTTTTTTTAAGATTTATTTATTTATACATACAAGCTGGGGTACAGGCCAGAGGCGTGGGGCAGCGAGAGGGTTCACCAGAGACAGAGTGGGGAGCAGAACAGGCAGATCAGAAATACACTGCTGAGGGGACAGCGGGCGAGTCAAGAGAGGTCTGCCGCACCATGTGGGATTCTCCCCGGCCGGGCGTCGAACTCACATCGCGAGCTGTCGACAGCTCCACAACGCAGCGCTCAACCGCTGCACTACCAGGGAGATCCCAAAAAATATTTTTATTAAGTGCTTTTTATTAAGGCTCAGTAGTAGGGAGCAGGGGGCAGTAGAGAGTGCCAGAGGAGATGCAAGAATCCTGTGAAAACAGGTGAGGGGAAGCCTCGAAGAGGAGAAAGAGCCTCACATCCTAGCAGTGGAGGTCCAAACAGACCTGGGCACCATCTTATCTAACTCCTTCACTCACTAAATGAGAAAAAGGGATTCTGAGACTACCAATGACTTGCTTGAAGTCACACTGTCATTAAGCTTAAGTTGTTGGCATGCTGAGCAGCACAGAGTCAGGGACACAGAGAGCCAGAGAGAGTGAAAGAACGAACACACCTACCAGAGTCGCACGCCCTGAATTCCCAAGGAACTCTGACCCTGTTTCTGGCTTCCCACGAAAGGCTCTATGAATATGATATTATATTCCACTTGCAAATAACCTTTTTTATTGGGGTTGCCATACACAGAGGAGGACACAAGCCACAGATGAACTTTTCAGTTGATGTGTCTATGGAACCACCTCCTACATCAAGCTATAAAAATGCCCCCAACACAGCACATGCCATCCTATCCCCTTGCCAGACACTCTGCCACCTGCCTCCCCAAAACCGTAATGAATGACCTGAGTTTTCAACTTGAAGTTCACTTTACCTATTCTGGAACTTTAAGTAATTAGTGAAATCACAGTATGTGTTCTTTTAGACCCATATTCTGTTTTTTTTTTAAGATTTATTTATTTGTGCATATAAGCTGGGGTACAGACCATACAAGCTGGGGTATAGACCAAAGGTGTGGGGCGGCGGGAGTATTCACCAGAGATAGAGCGGGGAGCAGAACAGGCAGACTGATGGAAACACACTGCTGAGGGGAGCAGATGGCCAGGCAGGAGAGGTCTACTGTGCCATGTGGGAATCTCCCCGGCGGGGCGTCTCAAGGCTCCACTGCCGACAGCTCCACAGCGCAGCACTTAACCGCTGTGCCTCAGGGAGGCCCCTAGACCCAAATTCTTTGACTCAACATCACAATTGTGAGATCCGTTCATGCTGCTGCTACCATTTGTTCATTTTCAATACTGCGTGGTGTCCACTGACTGAAGAACCACCATTTAATTAGGATCCTAAGGTGGGGGGGTGACACTGGGTTGATTCCAGCATGGGGCAACTGAAAACTGTGTTTCCAGGACTGTGTTGTGCACACCTTTCACTAAACAGATGCACGCATTGATGTACATACACTCAATGCAGTGCTTGGGGCAGGGGATATTCATATACTCGGCTTTAATAGATGCTCCCAGTTTGCCAAAGTGGTACAAATTTGCATGAGAGTTCTGCTTTCTCTACATCCCCCCATAATGTACATAATGGACTCACTATGTCCAGGGAGCCACAAAGTAGATCACGGAATTTTTGGAATTTTCTTTCACAGCAAGAAATAAAGAAGAATTCAAGTTGAGAGTCATGGAAGAGATCTATATTCTCTTCAAATGAAATGGCATGGAAAAGAGAAAGGGAATCTCCAAAAAGGGAGTAAATGTAGACAGGTTTGGGAAGACAAATATATGTACAAAATTTTTTAAATTCTCTTCAGTGCTTCGAGACCCTAAGGGCATCGAAAGGTCATGTGACCTCAAGAACCCGGCAGTGCTGAAAGACCTTTGGCTGGTTTGTTGTCCCCTTGTTTTAGCTCTGGCTCTTTCTCATTCAGAGGAAAAGTGGAAGCCCAGAAATAAAACTGTAGCAGCTCAAATGTGCTGTACCCCATTGTGTCACTGGGAGGCTTTTCAAGTTATGAAGTTTTTTTGTCTTTTTAAGATCTTTTGGTAGGTCTGTCATATGAAAGGAATAGCATTCTTATATTTGGCTTGGAGAGGAACTGTCTTAGTGTGATTAAAATTTAATCCATCTTTCCGCAGCGCTCCCAAATTTTATAATACCCAATTTTTTTAATTTAATCTGGCAGTTCAACATCATTTGCCTAAGCCTGACCCAAAGCGCTCTCCTTGTGGTTAAAAGCACATGATCCAATTAGCAAGCAGAGAACTGACAGTTTTCTTTTGCTGTGCAGTGGAAACTGCTTGAGAGAAGTTACATTTGAAGAAAAGAAAACTAAGCCATTCTATGGAGTTCCAAGGGCAGACTTATACAGTATTATTAGTCATTCCTTAAGATATTTTGTGTGTGAGAATAATTTTTTGTCCTTTAGTAGAAACTAAGTAGCTTGTCTAATTTAGAACAACTAGAACATTCCAGTCATCTGTTGAAAAATCCTATTTCTAATTCCTTGAATAGAAAAATATCAACAAATCAAGTAGAAACCAAGCAACCAATGAAAATGTAATGAACTGTATACAAAATGGTGTGATGTAGGTAGTTTCAGTTTCGGTTTCAAAATACCGAAGTGTTCATAGTTAATATATTTTGAGATTAGGAGGGATCTAAAATTTCTTTTATATACATTTTTACATTTTTCAGTTCTTCTGTGAATAATATTGATTACTTCATAAACAACCAGTAAACGTTATTTTTAAAATGAATTAATCCCCCAAATTATGCATAAATAAATGAACGTAAGGAAATATACCAAAATGTTAATTTTCTTTGGACTGTGTAATTATGAATTTTTTTCTCTTTGTACTTTTCTCTAATTTCTAGTCTTGTGTGAGTGGGTGTGTACATGTGAAAGTGAATGCATAAATTTTATCACACAAAACTATAATAAACATTTTTCAAAATCTGCATGCAGAATATGACCCCTAATTTTTTAACCTCAGTAGCTGGTGGTGAGATTTCTCTAACACAGCTCAGCATAGGTCCACCTGGGTTCTGATCTTGGCTTCACTGCTCACTTGCTATGTGATCTTGAATAAGATTCCTACCCTCTCTGATCCTCAGTGTTCTCAATGGATGTGAATAACGCCACCCACATTATCAGACAGACATGAGGATTACATAGATGATATGTGTAAAATACTATGGTACAAATTCTCTATAAAGGATGGTTGATTATTCGAAGTGCAGCGTCCTCTGCTTAAGGTTGATAGGACTCAAAACACCCTGGAAGCTTTAATCTACTGAACCTTCCCCATGAAATTTGCAGGGTATGATTGACTAATCTGCCTTTTATTGACTTTAAGACAAAAACTTAGAGGAAACAATTTGTGAAATAATGTATGACATTTATAATCTAGATAGAAAAACTGGCATATCTTCCAGTTTCTGATACCACACATCTTTTATTTTGGAGCACAATATGAGATGTAAAAAAGACTCATCTTTTTGTTTTTTATTATTCTTACTATTGCATAAATCTAATATGAGCTATTAAAATGATTACTTAATTATTACAAATATTTCTCTAATCATCAAAGTACATTTTTACTCGAGTAGTGGGCAATTCAGGCATGTCTCTGTATAGTGTGTCCGTGTGTGTTTGATGTGTAAAATGGAAAAAAACACCTGCTCTATGAATGAAATGCTGAATCCTAAATACAGAGCTTTACACTTCTCTTGTTTGCTGACTCTACCTAATGAGAAGCAGAAAAAAAGAAAGAAAAACCAGAAAGTGTCAGCTTGAATCTACTGACAACACATGAGCTGACAACAGTTGAAAGAAATCACCAGTCTCAAAAACTGACATTTGGGGCTAACAACAAGCCTTTCAAGGCTGTGATGCTTGGGTTAGGGGATAAAATTTGAGAATGCAACAGAGTTCATCTCACTGACTCCCCCAGCAGCCACAGATGGTCAACCTAGTTCCTATTCTAACTGTGGAGAAAAAGAGAATTTCCTTGTAGTTTTTTAACCACAAAATTTTTCTCTTACAGTAAATGTTTGATAAGAGGATATAGACAGGAAAGCTGTATACAGAGAGGAAAGATTTCAGTGCTTTTCTGTGTCTTCAGTACATGGTTTCTTCAGAATACTTCAAATAGCTTTTATACAAGTCAATATATTAAACTAGCCATCAGCACAACTAGAAGCAAATTATGTTACCATACCCTCCACTGATAATCAGAAATTTCTATTAACTGACATTTTTTCTCAGAGTTCCCAAAAACCTGCTAAAAACCCCACATACTCCAATATCCTTTTGTAAAATGAAAACTCCTTTCTCTCCGTGTGTGTGTGTGTGTGTGTGTGTGTGTGTGTGTCTGTCTGTCTGTCTGTCTGTCTGTGTGTTAATGGGAGAATAAAACCATAAACAGTATGTATCTGAAGAACATGAATTGGAGGAGAAGTGAGTCATGAGGGGCAGGTGTGGTATTTGCTTTTTCAAAAAAAAGGTTGAGGATAAGGTGGTTTACTCTAAAGTCATATACCTTCATTGATAGATTTCTAATTTGAGGGCAAATGCAATGTGTCAACTTGTAGGATTACAATAAGCAAATTTATAAATAGGAGAGAACATTTTACCTTGATTTCTTCCTCCTGGATTCACACATTAATCCTCAGATTTATTAATCTTTCCTTGGAAGGATTTCCCATCAGCATGTATGTCTTTTGGAGTTCAGGTTGCTGTTCCTTTTCTACTGATGGAAGAAAATCATTAAAAGTGGTCTGTATAAATGGCACTAGCTACTAAATACCTCTTTCATCTCAGACAAAATTCTCTATCCATTTAGGCCATTCTCATTGGGCTGTTATCCCTAAGCTCCCCAAATCCAGAACTATGTCTGTGGATCCCTAAAAATATTGACTCTTTCCTTCCCACTTAGAATTTACAAAACTTCACACCAAAACCAGAAGTTTTTTGTATTAACTATGTTGAAGCAACATTGAAAATGTCACCATTCACTATTGATTCGGACACTTACGTTATAGAGTTTCTTTATGAACAGTGATGACTTTCAAGTATCAGTGCCTCCAGGATTTCAGAAGCCACAATCAAAACAAGACAGGCATATTGTGTTTTTATATATATCTGACCTAAAATAAGTAAAAGGAACACTTTCCTGCTCAATCTAGCCATTTTAAAATGTAATAATAATTGATGCCTAGGAAAAAAATTGATTCTATTGTAAATGTTCCGCATCATTAAAAATTAAGTTGTGTTTCATTTTCTATGGTTGCATTTTGATGCATTATAATTTACAAATTGCACATCTATACTTGTTTTAAGTTTCTTTTCTTAGAACATCTTATTAATCAGGACATCCATAAACATACACAATGCTTTTACAATTTTAAGAGTCAAGCTATAATCTCAGTTCTTGTTTCTCTGTGCAAGATGGCAAAAATCAGGGATTTGGGGATCAACAGACTAGGAGTCAAGCCATACCCCACTACATATAGGCTTAATGAACTTGGCCAGTCATCAGTTTGACCTCTGAGACTCAGCTGTCATATCTGTTAAGTGAAGAGGCTATTACCCATCTCTAGGATATGCTGAAAGAGTAAAATGGAACAACTAAATTAAAAGTCCAACACTGTACCTGCTGTAAATGCACAAGAAATATTAACTAGTATTATGTCCATTCATCTTTCTTAAATGAGGACATAATACATAACTTTCGTACCTTGAAAAGATTTTAAAATTTGCTTAACACTAGTAAGCATGGATAATAATAGAACATTCAAAATATCATATTATGGGGGGCCTCCCTGGTGGTGCAGGGGTTAAAGACAGCGCTATCAAGTTATCACCAGCCACTGTAGCATGAGTTTGATCCCTGCCCAGGGAGCTAATCCACATGGTGCAGCAGACCTCTCCTTTCTCACCACTGCTCCCTTTAGCAGTGTATTTCAGCCTGTGCTGCTCCCTACTCTGTCTCTGAATTTTCTCACCACCCCCTCACACCTCTGGCCTACACCCCAGTTCTTGTATGCATAAAATATCTTTAAATCTTTAAAAAATAAATAATTAAAAATTAAAAAAAACAAAACATCATACTTTGATACTATAACATTGTCCCTTTATACCTCAGGCTAAAATATGCATTCACCTTTCACCATTTCATCTCATGGTTTGGAAGACTTGACATCAACTTTATTATCCATTAATCAAGATCTGTTTACTCTCAGAGGGAAGAGACAATTTTTGCTTCAGGATTCAGAACTCTTTCCTGGCAATAACAATTTCTAACTTTTTTCTCACTTGACAGTCTAAGGTTGGATTGAAGAGAAAAAATCATCCCTTTTTCCCTTGTCCAAACTGAATTTAAAACTGAATTTAAAACTGCTTTTGGGGCTGTGTTTCTGTCCCTTTGACCCATAGCTTCTAGAATAATTTTGACATTTTCTGAATTTACACTTCAAACCATGTATTTCTCAGTTCTAAAGGGTAGATCCCTGGTTTTTAATTCCATGCTGATTCTTCTGGGGTTTCAAGTGGACCACTTTCAAAACAATCTCTGTCATGCTTTTGGAAAAGTGGTTAGCTGGTAATCAAACTCCTCAAATTGCCCAAGTTGGTTTTCTGTGAGTGGTAACTGTCTACAGAGACATAAATACCCTTGTTAGATAATCCTTTATTCAAGTGATCTGTTTTTCATATCCTACTTTCCCCCAAACACTGTATCTTTCTCTGAATTAAGGCTGATAATGAGAACATTTTCTTTTTAATTTCTATCCCAACTCCTTTATGGAAGGTCAGCTCCACAGATGGGTTGAAGAGGAGGTTTTTTTCGGGAGACAGAGCATTATCATCAACTAAGTCCAGAATAAAAGCAAAGTAATGTCTCAGGCACTCTTATGCAAATTCCAGGTTGAAGGAAGACGATGGCGATATCTCCACGGATAAGATTCATGGCAGTCTTTGACTTCTTAGCTCTGGACACAAAGCAGGTATTTGGTCTTTCCCAGCTGAAGTGAAACAAGCAGCTGCCCCACAGTCTGCCCTCAGCACGATTCCAGGAAACTTTGGGGCAGAAGCTGAAGGAGGAAAAAGCACAAAACTGAAAGCCTGTGTGTTTAACGTGCTGGTGGAACCTCACCACCCACGTGTAGCCCCCTGCAGGAAACGCCGTTTCCTCTTCCAGGAAACAAAGGCGAGGAGAGCTTCTGAGCAGCTTGCATTTATCAAACAATGCAACAACATGTCAGATAAGAGGTTTAGAAGTAGCCCTTAACCCTAATTAAGAATAGATTCAGGTTTTTTTCTCCTAGATGGAAAAAAAAATCCCCTTTTAAGACATACAGTGGATATTGCTTTAAGTGATCCAGTCTTCAGATTAATGGATTTTCATTTGCAGACTACCTGGTTATGGAATTGCAGAGAAGCAGGGTCTCCAGAGGCCAATGGCCTGAAAGAGAGACAGGAAACCCAGGGTCTGATTGTAGAATGGAGGCATATTTATCAAGCTTGAGGGGCAACTTCAAACTCACTGAGCTTGAATCCTGGTTCTGATACTTTATTAACAGTGCGGTTTGGGACTAAGTGCATAATCTTTCTAAACCAGGTTATTCTCATTTCTAAAAGAGGGATGATGGCGATGATGATGATGATGATGATGATGATGATGACGACGACGACTTAAGAGATATAAGATTGTTACGAAGACTCAATGAATAGCGTATCAAAAGAGCTTATCACAATGCATGAGATACAAGTACTCAGGACAATGATCAGCATTATTCAAAACATTTTTTTTAGATTTATTTATTTATACATACAAGCTGGGGTACAGGCCAGGGTGCGGGGCGGCGAGAGGGCTCACCAGAGACAGAGTGGGGAGCAGAACAGGCAGATCAGAAATACACTGCTGAGGGGAGCAGCGGGCGAGGCAGGAGAGGTCTGCCACACCATGTGGGATTCTCCCTGGCTGGGCGTCGAACTTGCATCGTGCGCTGCCGACAGCTCCACAGCGCAGCGCTCAACTGCTGCGCCACCAGGGAGGCCCTATTCAAAACATTTTTAAAACCAGTGACTGATTAAAAGTACATATGAATTTCCCTTCCCCCTCCCACCATACGTACTTAACCTTCTCAAAGGTTAAGTCATGAAAACTTAATGAAAATGAAAAGCTCAGAAATAGGCAATGGGTGGGTTGACTCTCTCCTAGGCTCTGCAGTTATGGACAGTTTGCCATCTTTTCTCCATGTCATTAGGCTTCAGTGAAGGACAGAGAAACAGCCAAGAGGAAAACATCTTCATTAGGAGGTTTCCCTATTGCAGTCTGCAGGAGCTGGGTCCCTCAGTGGGAGTCATTGTTTCAGTTCTGCCACCTTGTTCCCAGCCATAGATATATTCTTCCACCATGCTCGAGTACATGCACAACAAGCACCTACTTAGTGTGCCAGGTTCTGTGATAGAATGGTCAGGCAGAGCACACACTCTTCCTTGCTAGCATCTTCCAAGAGCTGACAGCCTCTCTGGGGAGAAGAAATTTTCATGGAATATTTTTTTTATCTTTAAAAGGTGTGTATATTTGCTTTGCTGAGTTCATATCAATTAATTGTTTGGGTCACCATGTCTGGAATCCCAGTACAGGCAGCAATGTGAATTACTCAAATTACTCAGATCACCAAGCCCTTCTCTGCCACAGTTTTTCATCTTTAAGTTAAAGTCTGAGGTCTTTTGCAACAGACACTCTACTTCCATGATCAAAAGCCTGTTATACTAAGGTTTGGTTCTTTGCACTTTTTTTTTCAATCTCTCCAAAAAAAATATTGCTTATATCTCAGACGAATTTGGCTTTACTATATTATAGCAACAAAAGAAGTACACTTTAATCAGTCAGTGTCACAATTGACAGGAAACAGTTCTACAGGAGTATTGGGAACCAGACACACAATTTTCCAATCTGAATGACAAGTTAATTCTACGTAATACAGGGGGAAAAAAACACCCCAGTTATACTGATAGGATCATCATTAATACCTCCAACAGGGGAGGAAAGTCTTCAACGACAAAGCACGGTGCTACACTGCAGTTTCAAAGATTGTCAAATTTAAAGCAGTACAGCTTAGGACATTTACACATACAATGAAATTGTGCAGAAACGAAAAAATCAAAATCATAGCAAGGATACAGCTGAAAAAAGATTATCCACAGAACAGAATTGTACCAATACCTCGATAGGTAATTTTAAAGAACAACGTTCTAAAGTCTATTGTAAAAACAGACAAAACAGTTCTTTTTACCGATGACTATATCCTTCCCATTGAAAGGGCCAGTTTCAGGTGGTTGGTTTTTTTTTTTTTTTTTTTTTTTTTTTTTTTTTTTTTTTTCAGTTTGGCTAGATGTAAAATCTTCTGGTCTCACACCCCTGTTTGTTGCGCTCAGCATGTGGCTGGTGCTAGGCGCTCCTTCTCCATGCTCCTTGGGCATCCCCATAGTGGGGTATCCCATCCTAGTCCTTGTCTCCTCTAGGTGGGAGTCACAGCAGAGGGAGAAGAGCTGGTAAGTAATGAGGGTGGCGAGGTTGAGCGAGACGACAGTGGGAGGAAAGGGGCGCTGGGGTTCTGGGCGGGCGTCCGAGGTGCTGCTAGGCAGTCAGGGCGGCGGGCTGACGAGCGCCCCCTGGCCGGCGCCGCCCGCGAGCGCAGGCACCGCGGGGCCCAGCCAGAACCCGCGCCTCCGCGAGCAGCAGAGCGCCGGGGACCCGCAGCCCGCCGGCAGGTAGGTCCCACCGCCCGATCAGCGCCGACAAGGGAGGGAAAGGAAGCCCGCGCAGGGCCCAGAGCGCCGGGTAGAGGCGGGGGCGGCCCATTCTGCTCCCGCTGTAAAATGTTTGGGGAAAGGAGGAGTTGGATAAGAGCGAAATCCGAAAGAGCCGGGAGCGCAGCAAACTTCGGGTGGTTTGCTCACCCTAGATTCGTGCTAGCGGGTTGCGCAGGATTCTGCAGACCTGGGACCGGGTGCGCTGCCGGGTCGGGGTGCCCGGGGCACCTCCTCCTGCCTGTTTGGTTTGCTTGTTTGTTTGATTCTCTGGCTTAAACTTATAGGAGTGGGAGAGAAAAGGCGAAGGTGGAAAGTTTTATGTTCTTGGCAGACATTTGTAAGGAGATGTTTTATGCAAATGGCAACCTGTTCACGGAGGAGAATAACTTGTTTTCTTGGAATCTGCTAGAGCAGCAGCAGGGCTGCCAACACGCACACTTCTAAACAGACCAAGTTTCTTTTCAAGGGCCTGGGGAAGGATGAGGCAGTTCTATCGATAAGGAAAAAAAGGAAAGTGATCTCAATCCTGTGACCTTGAGTGAGTGAGATTGTTCCACTCCAAGGGTGTAAGCAGAGTTAAATATCATTATTTTATTGGATTGCTTAAGAGCCCCAATCACCTGTGTGAAATAGCCCAAGTTAAAGGTTTGGGCCCTCTGAGCATGCCCCCCATGGGCACGAGGGAATGGGAAGCCAAAAGCTGGCTCTGCCGCGATCTTCGCGGATTTCTGCTGCGGCTGCTCCCTTGTCCTTCTGGTCGCCCTGCCCAGAGTGGTACTAATAAAAGATTTTCGGTAATGTCACAGCTAACAAGAAGGGGGTGGTGACATGGGAGAGAATGAGAACTCCCTGTTCTCTCACTGTCAGGGGGACAGTGAAGCATCCCTAGGTAGGAGCCGATCCTTCAAGAGTTAGGTGACCTTTCTGAACAGAAGAGTCAGGCAGCTGCACTGGACTGAGGTTCCCTGGCATTGTTCTCTGGAAGCTGTGACCGCCATCGGTCCCCTCCTGGCCAGGGCTGTGTGATAGAAAAATCCAATTTGTAAGGTCCCAGGTACCCCCACTCCCCCTCTGCCAGCGACCTTGTGTGTGAGTCCCCATCTTCCGTTTTCCTCTAACTTGTCTTTGATAACCTGTGAAATGGCAGGCTTACTGCGGATGTCTAATCTCTTTAAAAATGCTGTGTCTAGTGGGAAGAAGGGTGACATTTACTAATTTGGTTGCAAATTACTTTTGAAGTTTATGCACAGCTGTTTAAAATCCCTCCCCATCACAGCCATTGTTTGATGCAGGTGTCTGCACTTGTTAGCTGCTTTCTTCTGCTGATGGAACGTACATACATTTAAAGACACAGCAAGCATAGGAAGAGCTTCTAAAAATTCAAAACCTCAGCTGTGCCACCCCTGCCAGTGAGCAATTAAGTTGTTTTGTTTGGGTATTTTTTTGTCCTCCTGTAAACTTTTATCTCTGATTTCCAGAGTAACCTGTTTGTCATCACCAGCCTTTGTTTCAGTGACTTTCTTGTAAACTTTTAAAACGTAAACTTCCAAGGAAGACTCTTGTCACTACCCTCCTTTTTGTCATCTTCACTTCCGCCACTCTCTTGTGCTGTGGTGGCAGACGATTTCGGGCAACTACCAGGCCCACCTCCTGACAACAGAAAATCTGTTACTGGGTCTACTTTGAATGTCCATGGTCAACCACTGGAGCTTTGATTTCTGTCTGGTGTCTCACCTCTCTTTCAGGTTTGCAGGTATACTGTTCTATTATTCAGACCCTGACTCTTCCAGTCATTTCAAAGACCCCTTTCAACATGAATGCACAGGAGGTCTCGTGGAAAAGACCATTTGTCTTTGGTATTTCTGTAAAGATCCCTCATTCCGTTGTAATGTAGTCTCTCTCTTCTGTGGAAAGGATGTAATTTTTCCGTATAATGAATTTGATGTTTCATCTAAAATTCCCCATGCAGGATTTTCTCTAGAGCGTATGGGTTTATGTTCCAAATCTGTAACTGGCATTCAGGAGGAAAGCTCCACAAATCTCCTTACAATGCACTGTTTAATATTAGAACGTTTGCCTTTCTTTAAACTCAGAATCAGCCATTAGTTTTTCCTGTTTTTTAATGCATTTCATGTTTTAGAGTTACTGATTATGTTGTTTGCTCCTGAAAATATTGCTTATATATTATTCTTATGTGACTGTTTATAATAAATGTATGTTTGATTTTAGGAGATTTCCTTTAAATACAAATCAATCTTTTATTTCTTTATTTCTTTTATTTCTCTCTTTTTTTAATTTCCACAGCTCATTTAAAATAAAAAAATTTATATGATGAAAAGTCAGAGAACTTATAAATATATATGGTTCCATTTTTATGTATTTTTTTGGTCCAAAATCAAATCAGTCATTAAAAGTTGAGAAGTTAGTCTTGTCATGACATATATAACATTAAACTCATTCTTTCTGCTTCTGGTCATCATTTTAAATCTTTAAGCATCTCATTTTCAAGAGCAATGCATTTAGCTTTGCTTTTTCTTACCTATTCTGGGTATTAGGCAGAAATCATAAGGGGCTCATAAAAATACAAAAAAAAAAGCATAACGTTAAAGCAGAAAGGTAAGTTAAAAGAAGTTTCCTTGTAATAGTGGAAACACCATTCATTACTTTAATATGACCAGCATTTATATACAAATTCACGTTGCTCTGTTGTTTAAACATATCTTTGGAGCAAAATGAGAATTGGAGTTTTCAGTAATTAGAAATAGCTAACTCCCAGGTCAGATTCATAGATTTCTGCTCTGGGGTTAAATGAACAGTTATTGAAAAGTACTCACTTTGGCCATATACACTTCTACGGGTTGCTATAGGCTGATGTTCATTTTTGAATTAAGTTAATAATATTGATGATAATCAGATTCCACAAAAGCAATAAAATCTGGTTTTATTTAATCATTATTATTTTTAATTTATGACATATATGTACTTTGAATTTTATTTATATTTGATAAAAATTGTCATTTAATCCTCAAAAAGCTTCTATAGTTATCATCCTTATCCTCATTCTCATTGTACATCCTCATTTGGGAAACTGAGGCTCAGAGAGCATCAATTTTGACCCAGTACTTATAGCTGAGCAGTGGCAGAGTCAGGTTTATGCCAACTGCGATAAACACAGAACTGGACAACTTATCAATTAAACTTTTAGAATTGTGGCAAAATGCACATAAAATTTTCCATCTTAAAAGTATTTTTTAAATGTGCAGTTCAGTGACATTAAGTACATGCTCACTATGGTGTAGCCATCTCCACCATCCATCCACAGAATTCTTTTCATATGACAAAACAAACTCTGTACACTTTATTTTTTTTTTTAATTTTTTTAAAGGTTTATTTATTTAAGCTGGGGTACAGGCCAGAGGCATGGGACGGCGAGAAGGTTCACCAGAGACAGAGTGGGGAGCAGAACAGCAGATCAGAAATACACTGCTGAGGGGAGCAGCGGGCGAGGCAGGAGAGGTCTGCCGAGCCATGTGGGAATCTCCCCAGCCAGGCATCGAACTCGCGTCACCGCTGCCAACAGCTCCACAGCGCAGCACTTAACCACTGCGCCACCAGGGAGGCCCCAAACTCTGTACACTTTAAACAGTAACGCCTCAATACCCCTTACCTCCAAGTTCAGCAACCTTCATTCTGCTTTCTGTCTAACTTTGACTACTGTAGATGCCTCACAGAAATGGAATCATATAATATTTGTCTTTTTGTGACTTGCTTATTTCACTAAGCCTAAAGTAGTCCAGGATCATCGATGTTGTAGATGTGTTAGAATTTCTTTTTGTAAAACTGAGTGAAAATCAATTGATTGTACAGACAGCATTTTGTTTATCCATTCATCTGTTATGGACATTTGGGTTGCTTTCACATTTTGGCTACTATGAATAATATAGCTGCAAATAAGGGTGTGCAAATCTCTCTTCAAGTTCCTTGTTTAAAATTCTCTGGGCTATATACTCAGATATGAAATTGCTGGATTAAATGGTAATTCTATGCTTAATTTTTAGGAACTTCCACACTGCTTTCTACAGTGGCTACACTTTTTTTAGCCCCACCAATGGTGTGCAAGGGTTCTAGTTTCTCCACAACCTGGCCACCTCTTGTTTTCTTTTTCTAATGGCTGTCCTAATGGGTTAAAGTGGTATTTAATTCTTACCAAGTCATCTGATACCCGATGTTGGGGGTCTACTGACTGATTCCACTCCTGAATTTGCCTTGTGATCATATGTCTTTCTCTGGTGCAGCATCATTGGAGGGCCTGCTCCTCAAGAACCCCTGAAGGACTAGGTCCTAGGGCTCCTAACAGGTCATCTAAAGTTCTCTAGGTACAGCTGCCTCACACATATAGAGGACCTTGTGATTTAGAAATACATACACGTGGGCCTCCCTGGTGGCGCAATGGGTTAAGCGCTATACTATGAAGTTGTCCAGAGCCACTGTAGCACAAGTTCGATACCCAGCCAGGGAGCTTCCCACATAGCACAGCAGACCTCTCCTGCCATGCCTGCTGCTCCCCTCAGCAGTGTACTTCAGTCGATCTGACTGTTCTGCTCCCTGCTTTGTCTCTGGTGAATCCTCTCACCACCCCACACCTCTGGCCTACACCCCAGCTTGTGTGCATAAATAAATAAATCTTTTTTTAAAAAAAGAAATACATACATGTAATGCAATGAAGTAAACTTGGCACTGGCATTAATACTCCAAATGTGTGCAACAGACCCTTTGCAGAAGATTAGTTAAAGGTTAGGTTATATCTTGTATGTGATCAAAACAAAACAAATTCCCAGGACAAGCAAGAGAAGGGAAAGGGAGAGGGCTCTGCTTGAATTCACCAGGCTTCTGTTGCGAGTGTCAGAGCCACGCAGTGTACCATGGGGGAGAGAAAGCCAAGTAAAGGGGAAATGACATTGAAATGTAATGATTCATTATGTATTTATGTATCTGTGATGTTATGGTGCACAACTCTGTATTTGTTTACTTTGTCTGTTTCCTCCTCTAAAGTGTGAACTCCATTAGGGCTAGCATTTATTTGGCCCATAGCTATATCCCAAGTTACTGCAAAACAGCTTGGGCCTCTGTAAATAAGTGCAGAATGAGGGCCTCCCTGATGGCCTAGGGGCTAAGTCTCAGCACTATCATCCCTACGGCCAGAGTTTGATCCCTGGCCAGGGAGCTAACCCATATAAGGCTCAGCAGACTTCTCCTGTCTCGCCCACTGCTCCCCTCAGCAGTGTATTTCAGTAAAGCCACCTGTTTTGCTCCCCACTCTGTCTCTGGTGAATCCTCTTACCTCCCTGCACCCCTGGCCTACACCCCAGTTCTTATACAAAATAAATAAATACATATATTTTTAAAGTGCAGAATGAATGTGTAAGTGGCACACTTGGGACCTACAAGGTGCTGTGGGAGCACCTAGATGTCATAGAGGTGGTGACAGTTCAGCTGAGCCCTAAAGAGCAGGTGGCAGTGAGCCCGAGGAGGACTTTGTGGAGGTGGGAACAGCATCTGTAGGATGGCCTGGCAGCATATAAGCATGGCATTTGGGCAAAGGAAAGGAACAGTCTGGTTTGAATGGAAGAGAGCCGGGGAAGTCCAGAGGCTTTGTTTGAAACTCCTGCCCCCTCTTTAAAGTGCTGTGGGATCTTAATCAATTAATGAACTTCTCAGAGCCTCTCTCCCCATCTGTGAAATGGGGTGGCAGGGACACAGAATAGAGCAGGTTTGGATCAGCTTAAAAATTGTCTTAATAGAGTATGAAGTGGAGACTTGAAAATGGAGTTCGAAGGTTTGAATTCCAGCTGTGTTGGGCCTTTGGCTTATGGTGGCATCTTTGTGCTCTAGAGGGAGAGAACCAGTCTGCTGGTTACACTGGTGGGGGTACCCAGCTGGTATAATAGTGGCAATATGAAACACATAGAATCGGCCCTAACACAGCAGAGGGTGGTGTGCCTGACACAGGATGGCCCCATCATACAAGAAAGTTCATCTCCAGTTTCCTGCCAGCACCCCTTTCCTTGACATTTCTCCATTGTGGTAAAATAGAGTGCTTTGGAGTCAGAGATCTGAGTCTCATGCTGCATCTGCTATTTATGAGCAGCACAGACTTGAATAAGCAAAATGAGCCCCCACTTCCTGCCTGTGGCATGGAGAGAACAGTGCCCACCTCCTGAGTTGTACAAACACAAAATGGGAGAACGCAGGCGATGCTCCTAGCACCTGTCACGCAGACAGTGGTGACCTCTTACTGCTTTTATTTGTGTTAGAGTCATATCCTCCTTCCCTTGTCCAGCCTCTTCAGTTCCTTACATGTCCCTTTTGTCCTCATGGAATTTTTGCCCAATATCTAAAACCCTCCTTCCTTGGCTAATTCCTATATCTCTTTCATCCCTACTTTAGACATCTTTATCTCTGGAAAACTTTTCCTGAGCCTCCAAAGTAGAAATTTCCTTTCCCCCACATGTTCTGTAAAAGCACACAAAAAGGACCTCCCTGGTGGCGCAACAGGTTAAGCGCAGAGCTGTGGAGCTGTCCACTACTGTGGCACAAGTTCGATGCCCGGCCAGGGGGATTCCCACATGGCGCAGCAGACCTCTCCTTCCTCGCCCGCTGCTCCCCTCAGCAGTGTATTCAGTCAATCTGCCTTTTCTGCTCCCCATTCTGTCTCTGGTGAACCTTCTTACCACCCCACACCTCTGGCCTGCACCCCAGCTTGTATGCAAAAATAAATAAATCTTTTTTAAAAAAGCACACATAAAACCATCTACACAAAATATTTAGCACCATGTGCAGTACATAGAAACCATCGTTGCATGTTGGTACGTAGAATATATTGCCGTTTACTTTCTACTTCCCCAATAGGTTGTAAACTTTATGAAAGCAGAAGCCACATTCTAACTTGTTCTTTGAATTCCTAGCACTAACACATACCTGAATATAGTAGATGCTCACTCAAACATTAGTGGAATAAATAAACAAGTCATACATATTGCTGCCTGTAATGCATGCAAAGTGATAGGAGAAAAGAATCCCAATTAGGATTTAAATATTTGTGCAAGTAACATCATTATCATCCTGGGAAGTTTTTTTTTTTTTAATGTGTGTGTTTTCTTTGTTTATTTGTTTGCTTATGGGTCTCTGGAGTTATCTAGATAAATTCTACTAGGAAGTCAGAATTGAAGGGGATGATAAAAGACAATTTGCTACAAGAAAAAAGCTCCATCTCTCCCCAGCTACGGTGTAATATTCTCTCTGTATCGTCCTCATAGTTTTTCACTTTGCTGACCATTATAATAATGAGAAGGAAAAAAGATTAAGAATGATCGGGAAATAACAGGTAATATTAAAATATTCTAAATAGCCTTCAAATAAAAGGATGAAATAATAGCTAACCATTAAAGTTAGATATACAGAGATCTCAAAAATTAATAAAAAGGAAATACTAAATTTTAAAAAGGTAAAACATTTTTAAGGAAGCAATAGAATATTTTAAAGATTCTTCAGAACAAATCACACTTATTTTAAAATTTGTGAAAGTAGAAAAGAGTAAGAAAGGTAAAAAATAAAAGACTACACTCAAGAATTAGGATAATTACGATAATAAAGACATGGCAAAGATGAAACCACTGAAAACATCCAAGGAAGAATGTTTTTAAAGTTGAGTAAAAAATCATTTAGGGGACTCACTTAAGGGCAGAATAACCAAAACTGTGAAACTGGAGGGGGAAAACAATTGTTTAAAAAAGATTAAAAATAAATCCCAGTAACAATAGAATGGATGCCAGTAATGGGCGCTAACAGGTCAGCTGTAGTAAAACGATGTTAAAACTAGAGCTTGTGCTTCTGCCTTGTACACAGAAGCCCATGTGACCTCTAGGGGATTCCAGAGAGCTCTGAGTACACTTTGCTTGTGACTGGCATTGTGCTTTGGGGAAACACACTGTGCATTCCTCTGTGACTCTTCCCTGCTGGAGCCCATCAGCGAGGGGTCAGTGCGGGCAGCCTAACAGCCAAGCCCCACTTTGCTGCAGAGCAAAGTGGACACTTCTCATTCTGGAAGTGACAACAGCTCTGCACCCGGGTCCCAATTTCTCTCCATCCTAAGTATCCTGCTTTCCTTGTGAAAACAGGAAAATAAGGTGGTCCCCTCAAGGCTACATGCGTTTGTTCACAAATACATCTTCTCAACCAAATGAAACCCAGATGCTTTACATGCCTTCTTATGAGTTCTTATGTCTCTGGGAACTTACTATTTTTATCCAGCTCATAACTAGCAATGATGATATTTCAATTCAGTTGATCTCTCTCAAGTAAGTTCGCGTTAAGGATATGGACCGCGTCTTCTATTTCCTTCCCTTTCTTGAATCCCTGGCACAGAGCTCACACTCTTATCTTGCATTGAGGAAACCGATGAAGACCCTGATACCCGGGACATCTTTTATTCTCCCTGGCTATCTAAGTAGAGATATCACATCTTTCAGGGCCTAAACATTAGTATTAAGGGCCCTAAGTGCTCCAGCTTTTATCCATATTTAAGGTGAAGTTTAAGGATCTGACTACATGTGGTTTACAGGACCAAGTAGGTGGGAGCATTTCAGTGTGCTGGCTTCTCTTCAGCCATCTGGTGCCCAGGCATCTGCTGCTTTCTTCCCTCCCAAGTGCTATGCTTTGAACCTCTCCACTTCACTCTCTAGCTTCCTTGCAGTAAACGGGGACATGGGAGTTAGTACAGGGCACAAATTAGATTCCCTTTCCATAGAACAGCCTGGAGAGAGGCTACAGAATCTTGTGGCATCACCCCTTTATCTTTGTCCTACAGCGAGGCCAGTCTTTCAGTGCTCACCAGCAGTGAGGGGCCTGGAAAGGTCACAGGCCTGTGAGCTAGAAGCCAAGGTTCTCTGTCCAGTTTTGCCATGTTAACCATAAGATGAGTGAGTTGGATGAGAGGGTCTCTAGGATTCCTTCTGATTGTGGGAATTTGTAGTTATTTTGGGGGGCTCTTTTGGCATCCACACATCTACATCAGATCAGAGTTTTACCTGGCACTTGGATAGTACAGTATTGAATATAACTTACTTAAGGATCCCAGACTCTGGTTAGTCAGCTCCTTCATTCATTGGTGAGTAATGTGTGTAGATTAGAGAGTATAACCAATAGTGGAATGTGTAACCCTTCACTAAGCAACAGAAGTGCAGTCACCTGAACACTGAAAATAGTTAACAACAATTAATTCTGATTTTGCACATTAAAATTTCATACATAACAGCAACCAAATATTTTCCACCTGCTATGTTGGTAATAATGATAACACAAGGAATATTGCAGCTACCAAGGTTTCTCAAAATGTTAGTTCTCTAAAAAGATCAACTTGATTTCCTAAGTGGACTTTGCTTCTAGAAGATAAGATCATGATGAATAACAGCCAGATGGAATCTTCTCTAAGAATTCTAAGAATGAGAAGTCCTTTAATTTTTCTGCATTAGTCACTGAAAAGGGCATGCATCTTTTTAAGGACTACTGAGGCTGTAAGGAAGGGGTGATATTAACACTAGCCACAAATAAATTGTTTTCATAAGAGGAACTTGAAGATGTTATCCTTTATACACAACTAAGCCAAATTCTAGAAAGTGTTACAAAAATAAAGATCATCCCTTTAAAGTTGATGAAATCATTCTGTAAGAAATAACTTGCACAATCCCAAATTCTGAAGTAGCAGCAGCTTAAGTATTTGCCAAAGGCACAGCACCACATACTCTGACCTTCCTTCTCCATGCTAACAGGAGAAGGCTTTTGCTACTAGCACTCTTTCCTAGTTCGGGGCATTGAGATTGGTTAATATTTACAGTACACTTAAGATTTGTGACTAAAAGGCTTTAGGACAGTAAAGTATATGAGCAGTAGGAAAAGGGTTTTGTTACTTACTAAAATAATAAATGCAACTCACTTAATAAAATGGCCAATATTGCCAAGCACAGATTAGCACATAGTTTTTTAAATTAATGAAGTAAACTTATCCATTAAAAATTTCTCATAGGTGGAGCTGACATCATATTTGAATTTTATTATTCCAGTAGATATAACAGAAAGAAGAAACCCCTTCCCTTCATAAACTGGAAGTATTTAGAACAGAGAGAATATGTTTACTTCAATATAAAATCAATTTTCACCTGGTAAAATATTATAGATATTTTCTTGTGAAAAAATAATCTAAAACTCTGCATTTGTATCCATATGCAAGGTGAGTTTAGGGAGCTGACTGAACAGATCTCTCTAGACCTAGAGAGATCCCGCTATTTATTCGTGAACTCTTCCATCTCAAGACACAGAGCAATACGTGAGTCCTCACTTAAAAGACATCCACTGTTTCCATGTAGGAGACAGACTTTAAGGGAAACAAAGTATAATGAAAGCAGGTCCTCAAATCACATCCTTTCTTTCAGCATCATCCAGGATTATTTTTTTTCTCATCAATATTACAAGAAATCAAGAAAAGATATTACTTGAGCACCTGCTATAAACTAACGAAACAAAATGTAAGGAATCATCAAACATTGTGCAGTTCTAAAAAGTTAGATATGTGTTTGGATATTTTTCTTAAAACTACCAGTGGGAAAATTCATATTGAATTCCAGAGAATTTTAATCCACACACCTCATTCTCTAAGCCTTTCGCCAGAGAGACTCAGATAATTACATTCTCTAAGAACTGCCTTCTTAAAAGTTTGAGTGCTAATCAGTGAAGTATGACTCAGGCTTGAGCTGGGATTTGGTACAAAGTAATTAGGGTGCAGTGTGACTCACTACTATTGACAGTGGATTGGTGCCATTGCCTTGTATTTGTTCGATTATTTCATTATTACTTATTTCATATGTCCAACATTTATTTCTTACTTACTTGATATATATTTTTATTTATTTCTTCATTATTTATTTAGCTATGTATTTATTTGACCTAGAGCATTGCTTTGGATCATTCACTGTTTAACAATCTATCCACAACTTAGTGTCTTAAGACTCCATTTTTATTAGCTCATGGTTCTGTGAGCAAGAATTTCAGCCAGTTCTGCTCTACCTGGTGTCTTCTGGGTCTCTCATGAGGTCACAGTCAGATCTGGGATGGGATCACGCACAGATACGGCATTTGGTGGGCAGCTAGAAGACTGATACCAGTACCACCCCAGTCCCCCTCTTTCTCTTTACAGCTACCTTGGATAGCCAGTGATTAGATTCTAAGAGCCAGTGTTTTAAAGTCACAAAGGCAAAAGCTCAAATATCTTAAGGCCCAACATAGGAGGTCACTGAGCACCACTTCTTCCACGTTCTACTGATCAAAGCAAGTTACAGGCCAACCAGGATGACCAGTGGGGCAGTGGACCACATCCCTCCATGGTGTGTGGCTGAGCAGTCTGGAGAAGAGCTTCTGGATGGGAGATGCTGCTGCAGCATCTTTAGAAACAGAAGCCGGCACAAATATTTAGGCTATTGACGTGATACCATTTTATAAAGACAACCTCACTCACTTTTGTTTTCTGAGACTGAGCCTTTAGCCTCATTCTTCTCATCCACTCTTCGTTCTGTTGACAGAGGATCTAACTAGAACAGTAACCTGAATACCTCTCTACTTTATGGTTCTTCAGTTTCTCCATATCACCTACACAATAACATCCAGCCCCTTCACATAGTTTGCCAGGATCTTCCTAGTCTCTCCCCTACCTCCCTCTCCAGGCAGCCATTTATCAAGGTCTAAAGCATCTAAGGCCTCTTGGTTAGCTTGACTCCAGGTGGGAGCAGGAGCCCAGGATGCATTCTTCCACCCAAATCCTCACTTGGATGACTCCTCCGTCATCACCTCCCATGAAGGCTCTCCCCACCTGTGTGCTGGCATCCTGCAAAGAAAGCTCTCTCAGCTTTAATCACACCCTCCCACTCCTCCCCCAAGCACACTGTGAGCTCCTTCAGGCAAAATCTGTGTCTCTTCCTCTCCGGTCTAACCTGGACTGCAGCAGAGTCCCCCACACAGCCAGCATGCAGTAAATCGCTAGTGTGTGTCAGTGTGGTCTACACAAATGACAGCAGAGAAGCGCCTGGGGGGACGACCAGACAACCCCAAACAGGAAGAAGGCGGGTGTGATGTGAATGAAAAGGAGGGTCATGTCATGGGGAGGGAGCTGTGTGACAGAAGCACTGTGGCTACAAGGCTGCACGGTGCAGAAAGGGCAGGCCCTGGACAAAGGACAAGAGACAGGAACCAAAGGTAAGACAGAAAATCCAGTTAGATGAGAGGAGGGAGGTATGCGTCGTGGTTCAGAGAAGGGAAGGAGTGAGGAGAGAGGATGACCCAGTCAGGCAGCATCCATAGAGATTCGGGAGGAATGCCTTTAAGGGCGTCTCTGGCCTGAAACTAAAAGATGGGACACCCCAAATCCAGATGAGACAACCTGCCTCCTCCAGGCACTGTGTGGTTCTCAACAGGTCGCGGCTCAACCTACGAAGGCCGGAGTGAAGGGAACGGCTGCTTCTGGGAAGAGCTGGGGACTGTCACTCCTAAGTCCTAGATGTCACGCACTTCACTTGGTTGAAAATCTTTACTCCTGAGCGAAACTGACTGAATAACATGAAATGAAACTGACAGTGTGATAACTTGACTCTGGTTGATGAGGGACAGGGGAAATGGTGCGACGGGAAGAGGTGAGTATGTGGGAGAGATACATGACTCTGGCTGAAAAAGGGAGATGCGAAGGAGCAGTGAGGAACCATCCAGGAAGACCCACCTGGAAAGAATCATACCCTTCTCTAAACAAAACAGCTGCAAAGGAAGTAATCACCATGAAGAAATAATTTTTCTGCTAAATAGTGGAGGAAGAAACAAAGTACATAAACTTAGTACTAACAATTATAACTGAGACTGAGCTTTCTCTGTATATCAGTGACTGCTCTAATCACTTTACATCTGTTCATTCATGACTGAATTAATAATGATGCTGTTATTATGCCCATTTAATAGATGAGGTGACTGAGGGTAGCTGGTTGAAAGTCACAGAGCCACTAAGTGGCTGAGATGGAATTTGACATGGGATTATCTGTTTGATGCCGTTATAAATTTTTGACTTGACTAAGCCTGAATTTGACAATCTACAGTATTTATTGACTAATTTTTACAACAGTACCTGATGCTGGTATTAATTCTAAGATGTGAATATGAGACTTCCTTCTTTATATCTCAATCACTGTTTTAGGCTTATTTCCTTGTTTTGCTGCCCAATATATGACTCATTTTAGTAACAGAGAAAATACTCACTCTGGTTCAGCTTCATACATCAAACCAGGAGCTCTGCTTAGGCCTCTCCTGCTTTTCTGGATCCTTCCCCAGCATCTGCCAGAGGACTCTTAAGGGTGGATTTCTGTACTCCTGGCTGCTGGCAAATTCCTCCAGGTGTTGAAAAGACAGAAGAGGCTAGCAAACTACGTGGAACTCTGGAAGTTTTTGTCTCTGGGGGTGAATTTGTGAGGGAGGAAGGAGACCGTTGCAGTAGTCTGGTTTGGCTCCATCACTAGCCAATCATTTCTAAGTTTGCATGTAGGTAGAAGCTCAGGGATGAAGTTCACAGACAATGAGTTCATACACATGACCTTCCTTTCTTCCTCAACCTTGAACATCTGCCTCAAGCCCTGCTTCTTTCCAGCTCAGCCAGGTCCGAGTTTCACTGTGCTGTGTGTTTCCTTTCTGCCGGCTGTCTTCCAAACCTACAATATAGTAAATTTAAAAAAAAATGTATTTTAGAATCATAATTCATTCCTCCAGGCTTTGGTTAATCTCATTGTCAAACTTTCATTACTCCCTCCTAGAATTTTCCTCTTACAGCTTTATTTTTCTTTCATTATTTCCTTCATGTTTAATGTTGTGTTTAATAATACACTAAACATACGAAAAGTGGCAAATTTGCTCACATCTGCTGACTGCTGTGACTTGCAAAGAACTGTTAAGAAGGAAGTTTGTTTATTTGAAAAATGAATGAGAAATGCAGGCAGATTAACATTCTTTAGTAATAACTTTGAAGTTTCAACTTCAACTTTATGGGGTTGCTCTGGAAATTAGAAAAACGATGCATTGTTGGACTGTGAGATATATATTGTTTTTACTGATGCAACTTAGTAATTTGCTTTTTAGTCAGTATGTTCTCATATCTCTGTGTGATGTGAGAATCTACGAATCACTAATAAGGTTCATATAATAAGGTTAAGTTTCTGATCCTTTTAAATGTCTATTATTTATTATTTTTTGCCAAACTCCTGAAGCAAAGATTTCAAAAAGTTCAAGGAGATATCCTCATTCAAGAAAATATTTTGTCACTATCTCCCAAAGAATAATTTTTTAATTCTCAAGAAATCTGTGCTATATTAATTTGGAGGTTGATTTGCACAATAAAGTCAGAAATATAATGGATTCTTCATATTTGAACAAATGGGCAATCTTTAGCATTTTAGTAGTTCATTGAGTATACTTATTAGTCCTGAAAATAAAGAACTAGGAAAGTTATAAGAACCACCAAGTTACAGAACATCCATGATTTGCTCTCTTGGGCAGCAACAAAGCATCTGCTCTTTGTATGGCCTCTGTCTTAACCTGCCCCTCTGTCTCTTACGGATCCTGAAGTGCAGCCTCCCACGGCTGGCACTTTGAGGAGTTATGGATTCAGCCACAGAGAAGGGCAGAAACTGTGAAGAATGAGAGGAGAACAGAGGAACTGTTTTTCTTGGAGGAGACATCCCAGTAAGTCAAAGGGTGACTGCCTTTGGGAAGCTGCTTATGCCCCACCTTATCTCAAATACCCTTCTTCACACTGCCAGAAGGTTCTCACTTTATTCCAGGACATGAACTTCTGCCAAATGGAAGTCTAAGGAACACAGATCCTCTTAAAAATGCAAGTGCTGCTTGAGAGTTCCTTCACACATCAGAGTGGTTTAATAGTAACTAAGAGAAAACTAGAATATTTATAAAGAAGGGGAAGACTAGAATTTTTTTCAGGCAACAAGTATTTATTGATCAAGCACAGAGTTGTTCATTGGTCAGTGATTGATGTGGGCCTGGGAATACAAGGAAGAAAAGGGCCAACATGTTGGCCCTTGTGAAACTTTCCTTTTGAAGGAGAAAAACAGTAAAAAAAAAAAAAATCAACAGCACATAAATGATATGATTTAGAGCACAGAAATGCTATGTGATAACAGCAAAGAGAGTACAGAACAAAAACCAAATGTCTGGAATTTGTCCTACTCTTTTTTAAAAAAATCTTTTTAAGATTTATTTATTTATGGATACAAGAACTAGGGCGTAGACAAGAGGTGTGGGGTGGTGAGAGGACTCACCAGAGACAGAGTGGGGAGTAGAACAGGTGGATCTACTGAAATACACTGCTGAGGGGGAGCAGCAGGTGAGACAGGAGAGGTCTGCTGCACATGTGGGAATCTCCCTGGCTGGGAATCGAACTTGTGCTGCAGTGGCTGCAGACAGCTTCACAGTGCTGGGACTTAACCCACTGTGCCACCAGGGAGGCCCACTATGTCCCACTCTTACATGATGAAATGCTTTCTTTTTATGGATAGTGAAGGAGAAGAAAGGCTAATCTGTGCTCACTGCCCCAAGTTGTGGCTTTTTTTAAAAAGGAGGGTTCAGACAACACACGGGTGACAAAGAAAAGGCAGAGTCTTTCCTGGTCCCAAACAATGTCACACCCTGTCTTCTCCATGAGGCTTGGCCCTGGCTCCTCTGTCCTAGGTACAAAAAATACCTGACTGTTATGATTCTTAGTAGTAATGGGCGTCTATACTTCTTTTTCAAAGTCTTACCTTTTTATTTCCTTTTGCTGAAATTTCAGCAGGGAGAGAAGTGAGTAGAAGAAAATTAAAGACTGTCTAATTAATTCCCACTCATACAGCCCAGGCCCCAAGGTTCTCACTTCCCTCTCCTTTTAACTCACATTTGAAGGAACATGCAAAGCTCGTGCTACACTGAAAACACTTCACTAAAAAAGGAATAGTTCCAGTCAATTTCTAAGTGATCTTTCATTCCCCTTTTCTTACATCTAAGGAGAGAAACTGTCTCTCTTAAAACTTTCCCCACATCCTAATAATATTGAAATAAAATAATAAAATGTGGAATTTTAGCATTTACCAATATAAGTTCCCACTAGACCCTCATTTTAAGGTGAAAAAGCTGGGTCTCAGGGGAACAAGAGGGCTGTGCCGGTGTCACAGTTGGTTGATGTTAGTCGAGACCACACTGAAAGCCTCTCGACATCCATGATTTAACTCTGGCTCTAAAACAACCTTTAAATATACCAAAGATTTCCCAGTGCAACCTTCAACATTTAACTGCTCCCTAAAAATATTTCTCTTCTTGCACAAGGTGCCCATATCCTCACAAATGACATGGCCCCATAATCCAGCCAGCTCTGATTCCTGTAAGAACTCAGTGCTCCTGGGGCCTCCATGGAGTTGATCCACTGACTTCCTAGTCCCAAGCAATTTCCCAAACTTTCATGCTATGCCCACAATACTTGCTTGTGAAACCATCAGCTTAATTTATTTACCCCATATCTTTCATCTCAGTTTTCTGGTTGTATTTTATCTAAGTCATCTTTACTTTAGTCGAGCTGAAGCTGTGGTTTTGCAAATTAAATCAGTTGTGGGTTTCTGCATATATCTCCTCCATGTGTTTACTAAGCTTTTTTTTTTTTTTTTTTGTCAATTAGCATTATATGTCTGTTTTCATCTGTATAGTTGTGAGAGGGAAGGTTTGTTTTGGTTAAGGTTCTTTTAATTCAAGGCTATCTAGAAGAACACATTTTAAGAAACCAAAACATTTATTCAATGCCTTGTTCAACAAATACCTTTAGTCACAATTGAATTCCCTTAAAGTTTGAAGTTTGTTCATAATGAAGAGAAGACATCCTGTGACTTATGAATCTGGACTTTATACTTCAGACAAAGAGAAGCTGTTTCATGGTTTTCAACATGGTGAGATTTAGAAAGACAGCTCTGAAGGCTAATGTGGAGTAGTAATAACAGCATAAAAATACAAGGAAGTGGTACTCATTAGGAATCTATCATAATATTCTACAGAAAAGATCTGAAGTTCTCAAGCAAAAAGACTGAAAAGTAGCCATCAAAAAAACAAAACAAAAAACAGACAAAATCCATAAGCCTGGTGGTACAGTTGAATGTAAGGGAAAGAAACTAAGGAGTATTAACCACTGATTCCAGTATTTCTAGCTGGAAGACACAGTAGATGGTAATTCCTTTAATCAGTAGAGGGCAGGAGAAGCAGAAGCCTGCAAGAAAAATAGAATTCATATTTGTTTTATTGGAACACCACCTGGAGAAGTCCGATACATATTTGAAAATATAGGACTGTAGAAAGTGCCAGTTTAGTTCAAGAAAAACGTAAATGCTAAAATTCCACATTTTATTATTTTATTTCAATATTATTAGGATGTGGGGAAAGTTTTAAGAGAGACAGTTTCTCTCCTTAGATGTAAGAAAAGGGGAATGAAAGATCACTTAGAAATTGACTGGAACTATTCCTTTTTTAGTGACGTGTTTTCAGTGTAGCAAGAGCTTTGCATGTTCCTTCAAATGTGAGTTAAAAGGAGAGGGAAGTGAGAACCTTGGGGCCTGGGCTTTTTGGTATTATCACTAAGTAGAAGACCATTGAAGCTGACCAGAAAGGTGTCAAGTCAAATATTTTATAAATATTTCATAATATGTTCCATAATATTAGGTAAAAAAGTGGGGGGAACCAAGAGAGTAGACTGAAGAGTGACCACAGAGACAGATAAACAGAGAGGCGGGAAGGAAGAAGTCAATGGTTAAGTCTAGTATCGAGAAAGAAGACCAACAATGAGCCAGTGGGTCTGGAAATTGGTGTCGCTGGTGCCATGTGAGGAGCAAGACCAGCAGAGTGGTGGGTAGCGGGGAGAGAGGTGACTAGAAGGTAAGGGAATAAGGATGATTCGTGAAGCTTGTTGGAGAAGGAAATGAGGTAGATCCATTAGTCAAGGTTAGAAGTTGTCAAGAGGTAGAAGAAGTGAGTGGGAAAGAGGCTGAAATCACAGGCATGACGAGGGGTAGGGAAAGGAGTATTCCCAGGGATGTGGTGGGGGAGGAAAATGGGGGGCGCACAGGTGGAGACAGATGAGTTGAACCAAAGGAAAAGAAGTGAAACAAATTTATTTCTTGTGGCTTCTATTTTTTCTATAAAATGGACAAGCTTATCTTCCAAGGATGGAGAAGGCAGAGTTAGGATTTGGAGATGTAAGAATGGTGTGAAATGACCTGTTTAGGAAATGGGAAAGAAGGCAGCCCAGAAATGAGATGAAAAATAAATAAATAAAGATTGCTGGCAAATTCTGTAATAAATGTTTAAATTATCTGTTGCTTTTATATTGTGGTAAAAATACACATAGCACAAAATTTAGCATTTTAACTATCTTAAGTGTACAATTCAGTGGCTTTAATTAGATTCACCATGTTATATCGATCATCACCACAATCAATTCAGAACTTTTTTGTTATTCCAAACAGAAACTCCAAATCTATTAAATAAAAACTCCCTATCATGCCTGCCTTCCAGCTCCTGATAACCACCATTCTGCTTTCTGTCTCTATGAATTTGTTCTAGATATCTCATATTAGCTGTTGATTCTAATGTTTGATTTATAAAATAAGAAGGAAATAACAAGGAGGTAATAATTCTTGCCATACTACATTAATACTTAATTGCTAATAATCCTTATAATGTTCTATAAGGTCATTCTTAAACCATACCCTATTTTTTAATCCATTAGATGACATTTATTTAAACATTACTACAGTATTAGAAAATTTGTATAATGCATTATCCTTAAAGTGACTCAAATTTGCTGCAGCCTTTGAAGTGCCTTAAATTCTGTTGATGTTTATTTACAGTGTGGATACACAACAATTATTTCTTTTCCCCATCCACATGACAGCACAGAATTACGCTTTGGTAAATGTTTTTCTGTTTAGCAGTCTGTTCATAGAGGATTGCTTTATTCATCTGAATTTATATTGTCTGAAATAGAAGTTTCTAAAATTGACTTGGATATGCATCATTTAGAAAGATGACAGCTTTTACTACTAAAATATGCCAACAAATAAACACTCTCCTTTAACATAAATTATAGGTGATAAGAACAGATCATCACTTTTCAAGAGTAGATTCAAAATGAGTCATTCTAGCAATGGACTCAGTTATTTTTAATGGAAATAATTTTTCTTCCTAATGAAAGTAAATTCTAATAAGAGATTTGTTGGAGGGAACATCTGATATTGCAATCATCTTCCAAACACAACTTCCATTTTCATTTTCTGTGGCCATCCCTGGTAAGAGTTGACAAAGCAGAGATGTGCCTCTTCCCACAGCCGTGAATCTGGCCCTACTGGATGACTCCTAAATTCAGACTCTAGACAGAATGTCAACAGCTATAGCATTTCCCTGAAACTAGCTATCCCCTCTAAATGTTGCTGACCTGCTATCAATAAGGTGAACTATTTTCATATTTTTCCCTTTCCACCCTTATCTTCCCTCACCCAATTCTAGCACTCTTTAATTCTCAGTTCTGAGTCCCATTTCTCTCCTGAAGTTACTGCTGTGGAGTTCTGTTTCTTCAGAACAACTATTCCTTCAGAAATCCGTGTGGACTTCCACACCAATAGCCTTTGTTGTTCTGTGTGTGAGTCAGGTGTCCTAAGGAATCTATAATCTTCTTGAAGATAGTATGTTTTTGTCCATACAACCATGTAATATTGTCA
Organism: Scalopus aquaticus; assembly: GCA_004024925.1. Lineage (NCBI taxonomy): Eukaryota > Metazoa > Chordata > Mammalia > Eulipotyphla > Talpidae > Scalopus > Scalopus aquaticus. The sequence continues at coordinate 122,903 of PVIJ01003544.1, forward strand.
GTTTTACATTTGAACATATTGGATGGACCCAGAGAGCTGATGTAACTTGCCTTAGGTCACACAGCTGAATTTAGATAGTTAAATTGGACATTGAAGAGGACAGGGGGGAAATGGGTCTCTTTCCTAGAAATACTTGAATGGGCTCTTTCTTCCATTTATCTCAGTGTGTCCCACTTATCTGTTATATCCTCTGCTAACCAGAACCTCTACTTACTACCTGTGAGTACTTGGGCAATGTATTTTAACCCCTTTTTTTGGTGGCAAAATATACATAAGACTTCCCACTTAATCATTTTTAAGCACATAATTCCATGACAGTCACATCATGTACGGCCATCACACAATCCATCTCCAGAATTCTTTCATCTTCCCAAACAGAAACTCTGTCCCCATTAAACAGTAACTCCCTTCTGCCCTCTTCTCAGCTCCTGGAGACCTTTCTTTTATTTTCTGTCTAGGTACTGCATATAAGTGGACTCATACAATGTTTATCCTTTTGTGACTGGCTTGTTCACTCAGACAATGTCATCAAGGTTCATCCACACATCAGAATCTTGTTCCACTGGAGCATGGAATGATATTCCACTTTAGCCTTTTTAGATCTCAGTTGTCTCCTCTCTAAAAGGAGATCATTTAGTTGCCATTCTTTAAAAGTTGCTGTGAGTGTTACAGGGCAACCCCAATGTGAAATGGGTTGACCTAAGTGTGGGTCCTCACCCACACGCTTAAAAAGGACTTATAATGAGGCTCAACTGCAGGCACACACAAAAAGGTTAATAAAGGTTTACAGAAAGGGGAAATAAAGAGAGGAATAACCCAGGGAGAGATGTATATTGGTGAATGCATCCTACCAGTTCTGCTGAGCTGAGACACCAATAGCACGCAGCACACTGGAGGTCAGCAAAATACTAACCACCCCACCCCCCAAGCCCACATGTCTCTGGTTATATACCAAGCCTGGCTGCTTAACTCCAGCCTTAGTTCCCAGCAATCCTCCTTTCGGTGGTAATGATATTATGGGATTTGCAGTCCTTGATGCCCAGGATCTCTTTGGCATGGGATGGGGGTAGAGTCCATAAATCTGAGTTTGTGCAGTTCGTTCAGGACATCCTCTCCCCTCGACATGAGGACTTAATGAGGCCATGAGAAGTAATGGACAGTGCCCAGCCCAGTACTTGGACCCATGAGAGATACCAATTTAGGTTCCTTCTTTCCACTTTCTAATGATAAGGACCGGGGGCAAAAAATACACCTTTTTCATTTCCCTAGTTCTATGTCACACATAAGTGAGTACACAGTAAGTATTAAGTTCAACTGAATTGGAAAATCTCTTAAATTAGTTAATTAAGGGATCTTCTCCCAGGAACCAGCATTAAAAGTGTTCACATTTCCTGCTAGTCCCTCCCTTATAGATAAATAACATAAGGAAAATAAAAGTAGGCTCCCATCCCTCAGAAAAACAAAGTTGGTGAAACAGTGTAGGATTGGATCTCTAAGAACTCAGGAAAGAAAGAAAGCTGAACAGTTATCTGGTAAGTCTAGATAAGAAGGGCAGGCTGAATGAATCAAACCATAAGTAAAGACACAGTTTTCAGTTATTTTAATTTGCCTTTGTCCTTTGATATAGTCAACTAGAGTTAATCACTGTGGAGTTATATTCCACTCCTTGCTGCTACCAATATATTCTGCGGTAATTGCATAATTCTAATGGGAAAAATGGTGCTTGAGTTGACAGTATGACCGGGTACCTAAAGAGTAAATCTGATGAAGACTCCTGCATGATGTTAAGCTTGGTGAAAATATAATGTCATGCATGAATTTTCCAGAATGGAAGTCAAGTAGCAGGGATTAAATTTAAAACTGTGACTCTATAATAACCTTTCCTTTTAACTGTTCAGATTGATTTTCCTTATTGGTAAAATTTCTAAGGAAAATTTACTTCACATTCTCCTTGGATTCTTAAAATTTAGTTTTCTCCAAAACTCACTCTCTAGAGTTCCCCAAAATATGGTAATTTAGTACATAACCTGTTTGTTGAGAATTTTATTTTCTTTAAAAGGAATTAATGATTCTATCCCTCGATTCATAGATGTATACTCAGGAAGAAAAGTCGAGTTTTGAAAAATCCAACATTCTAGTAAATGAATCTTGCTTATCTAAGCTGAGAAAGCAACAGGCTTAAGCTTACTGCATAGAAAATAATGTCTTTATTTTATTAGCTCTTAGGAAAAATTAAACTAGTAAGTTTGTGAATATTTTATTAGGCACCTAAAATAATATTGTTTTCCCAGTTTGCTGAAAATAAATGTGTCATCTTTGTAAACAAAAATATCTGAATGTTTTAGAAACATATGATATGTCTCAGGAAGGCCAACCCCATAATTTATTAGAAATTAAAAGAATATTTTATTTATGCTATCCTAAACCTACAGCGCAAAATACATCGTAGGTTTTGCAGAGTGGGGGCATTCAGGAATATCTGCCTAAAAATGTTTAAAAAATGAAACATAATGCGATACAATATCATATGCTTCTTTTTCTTCCCAGGATTGCATCTCTAAAGGTCACAGGGCCTTCCTGAAGGAGAGTAGCTTAGCAGTTAGACAGTATTTACTTGAAGACAACTACAACAGTGCCAGACGCCCTGGTGGGGTCTTGGGGTTGCTGCAAAAGTGCCTGGGGTCTTAAGTCCCACACTTAATCATAAGATGGGAATTTAGAGAGCACAGCTCTATTTGTTGTCATGCCTTTCTACCAAACTAAACAGACACTGTGACTCCTTTGTGTTCAGACAAATTGTAAGAAAACTAAGTACCATTTAGTGAAATATCAGAGCAAATAGTTAAAATGTTCTAATAACATTTAATTAATTTGGGTGTACGTAAGTCAGTTTAAATAGAAATAGTCTGTCTTGGGGTCACCCACACTTAAAAATAGAAACTGACTACAGATCTGGTAGAAAGGGCTTCAGATACTATGTCCCTGCTCCTTCCCTTTTTAGCTATAAATCCTCCCTAAAATGTTTCCTCTCTGCTCAGTTTCTTCATCTATAATGTGGGGATAATGGTGTCTACCTGGGAACTGCTGTGGACATCTTTTTTTAGATAAGCATAAAGAAATCCAACAGATAGTAGGGGCCCAATCAAAAGGAGCTATTAATAATATTTCTAACTGGCATTTCCTTTATAAATATCTGCAACTTACCCACTTAAACACATCCGCTTATGATTTAAAATACTCTATATAATGCTTAGCAGTCAACAAAATGTTTCCCAAAGGTAAATTTCAATCTATCATTTCCTTGCGAAATTTAACACATATTGCAACTTAATCAGGGGTGAGGGATGGACTGAATTATGGAAATGTTCAGTTTACTTTAGTATGATAAATGATGTTATTCATTTCACTTACCCAACGGGAAAATGGCTACCTCTGAAACTCTGTGCAAACCACCTGAGAAATGAGTAACCCTTTAGCTTTAGGTGTTAGAAGTGACTTCTCGCTCCCGTTTGGGGAGGGTCCACAGGCTCCCGTGGTTTAACTGCCTACACAAAACATTAATCACACAGTGTCACATCCCAGCCAGGAAGGCTGCACTTGAAGAATGAATGATGGGAGGGATATGCGTGGGAAGAGGCTGCAGGCGCTCAGATTTCCCGGGCCATTTCCATTCCATCACCCCAGTGGGCTTCCAGGAGAACAGCTTCACAGAGTGTGGTTGTCAGAAAACCCCGCTCTGTGAGGAGTGAATTGATTTCATCATCGATGGCAGCATTTTAAGTATCTGGAGGTGTGTGTTTGCTTTTCTTATGTAACCACAAAATAGCGGTTAGTTTCTCTCTAATAGAGAACACTGACAGAAATTGCTGTTGACTTTTAAATGTCGTACGAACTCTTATTCTGAAAATGAACTTGGTGAATTTAGTCACGACAGACCTAGCTCTTACTTCTTCCTCTCTCACCTTTCCCAGACACCACCCTCCCTCCCCTTCTTTGGCTTTGTCCTCCTTTGCAGATAGAGAGAAACCAGAGCAGGTTCAGCAGAAAGTGTTAGGAAACACACACCAAGCTGATAGAATTTGCAAGCCTGGCTCCACATGGGTAACTTTTTCTTCTTCTCTTTTAAAAGTAAACACAGCAGGATGTGTGCTCACCAATTACTGAGCACACAGAAATGTGGGAACTGTGGGGCTAAAAAACTTCAAAGGACAGTGGAGGAGCTGGTGGCCTCCGTGCCAGGCATTTAAAGGGCTGCACTCTCCCCCAGGGAAGAAGGCTGACTTCCTAGCCCTTGACTTTCTTGGAGCGCTGCAGAAGGAACTCCAGACAGGCAAAGGACATACTGGCTCTGGGGTTTGACTCTAGCTTTGGCACCTCCCAAACCCAAGCAGAGAAAGAAACCATTTTATTTTATGTATTTCGTTGCATTTGGCAGAAGCAATAAAATGGGTGTAAACTTGACTTTGTAAAACCAAATACCTTGTGGATTATGCATTTCCCCAGCATATTCTTAAGGATAACTAAGGATGCTATGATGTAGGTAGCTTTTATTACGCCATCCTTTATAGGTAAAGAATTAGAAGCATGAACAGGCAGGTGACCTTGGGACATCAAATTCAACATTAAGCTGATCTCTGACCTCACAGTTTGTATTCCTCTTTGCTGTGATGTAGCACCATAAAATGGGCAGCAAAGTGCACCTCACAATCTAGTGACTGGATTATGCTTAAATTCTGCTAAGAGTGAGAACCATTAACTGTAACATTAAAGGTGTTAGGTTATTCACATCTCCATGGTTTCCATCAGTGCTTTTGTATTCATGTTTTATTGCTTCTACCAAAATGCTAGTATTTTAAGGATGAGATACCTATAATCATATTCAGTCAGTATTTCTCATATGATGCTATTATCAAACAGCTCATTTCTATATTCCCATATCAGTATGCAAGAATGTTTCTCCAAGAATGCAGGTTTCTGTCTATAAATGGATTAGCCTCAGCCAATGAGTGAGCACAACTAGTAAACCTGGTAGCTATCACACACCACAGGGAGAGATCAATCTTTACTACCTGATCTTATAAACAGAGTCTGAGACCCACAGTGATGTACTGATTTTTTAATTATACCCAGTTCCTTATTCAGTTTTGTATTGGTGCATCATTCTTAGTAAGAACACAGGCCACAGTTAGAACCAGAGTGCCTGGTGGAGTCCACGCTCCTCTTCTGACACAGAACCAAAGAACATGTTAGGGAAATTATTGTTGCTTTCCCAGACCTTGAACTTAATAGTCCAGAAATGCCCTGGGGCCTTGGGCTCAACATTTTAATAAATTCCTATAGAAATTACATACTCGGGCCTCCCTGGTGGCGCAGCGGTTAAGCGCTGCACTGTGGAGCTGTCGGCAGCGGCAATGTGAGTTCGAAGCCCAGCAGGGGAGAATCCCACATAGTGCGGCAGACCTCTCCTGCCTCGCCCGCTGCCCCCCTCAGCAGTGTATTTCTGATCTGCCTGTTCTGCTCCCCACTCTATCTCTGGTGAACCCTCTCACCGCCCCACGCCTCTGGCCTGTACCCCAGCTTGTATGTATAAATAAATAAATCTTTAAAAAGAAATTACATACTCTCCAAACAGTAGAAGGAAAATCCTTTGAAATTTGAATACGACTCCTTCTTGAGGAAATGAATAAGAAATAGATATAACTTTGTGTGGAAAAGAGAAGGCTTAGAGATGATTTTAATATGTAGCATCAGTATGAAAGGCAATTGAAAAGGGAGTTCTAACCAAAAAATTTCTGATTTTCACTTAAAAGAGGAAAATGAGCTTGAATACAGCAGGATATTTTCTGTTTAGTTGTAACAGAAAACTATTTTCTTTTATAGTGTTATATATAACATAATTAATCTCAGTAGGTCTCATTCAGCATAGACTTTCTACGCTTCATGCCAGACTCACCTGAATTTTATTTTTGTAGTTCTACTAGCTAGTGAGAGCATTTTGATTTCAATAACATATTTAACCCCTAACACTCCTGTTAAAAAACACAAACAATAACTGGTACCTAGGGAGCAACAATTTATCTCAAATTCAAGAAAGAGGAGGTTTTAGTGGCAAGTCATAGAATTTTATACTTTATTCTGCCCTAGTCATCAACATTTGTAGAAAGAAATGTCCTAAATGAAGACTTAGAAGCTAGGTCAAATTGACAACTGACCCCCAAAACTACAAAGGGTCAATAGAATGCAGACTCAGAATGACCATATAGAGTGGAAAGCCAGACAAAACTGAGAATCACCTTTACTAAAAAGCCTTCATTTACATTCAACACCCTACCTGATCAAGGGCAGGGTGGCTTTAGAACATTATGATGAGGATGATTCAATTATAGTTGCTGACTATTTCTGTCTGAGGTAGCAATAGAATGCAGCTTCCACAAAAGATGATTTTTTCTAGCCTACATGGATGATCTTCAGTGGCTTATAGAACTCTAGTCTCTGTGGAATTGAAAAGACCTGAAGAATATTCATTATTATAGGCAGGTTGTAAAAGCATACTGACAAACACAAAAAGATGCTCAACATCATTAGTTACTAGGGAAATGAAAATCAAAACAATGATGTACACTTTCTACCTAGCAGGATGATTCTCAAAAAACAGAAAATGGGTGTTGTGGAGAAACTGGGACCCTCATGCATTGTTAATAGGAATGTGAGATGGTGCAGTTACAGTTTGATGGTCCTCAAAAAATTAAACATAGAATTCTCATATCATTCAGCAATCCCACTCCTGGGTATATACCTAAAAGAATTAAAAGCAGGGTCAAATACTTGTAGATCAAATACTTGTAGATCAATGTTCATAGGAGCATTATTCACAATAGTCAAAAGATGCAAAACAACCCAAGTGTCTATCAATAGATGAAAGGTAAACAAAATGTGGCATATAGATGCAACAGGATATTATTCAGTCATCAAAAAGGAATTAAATCTGATATATACTATAATATGTGACATTATGCAAAGTGAAATAAGTCAAACACAAAAGGATAAATACTGTATGATTCCACTTAAGTGAGATACCTAGGATAGTCAATTCATAAAGACAGAAAGTAGAAAGGGACTGGCTAGGAGGAAGAGAGGAGTGTTTAATGGATAGAGTTTCTGTTTGGGAAAATGAGAGAGGTCTGGGGCAATGGATCCACAACATTATGAATGTATTGAATGCCACTGAACCAGACAATTAAAAATGGTTACAAGGGTAAATTTTATGCTATATATATTTTATCCCAATAAATATATAATAATTAATAATAACTGTATACAATATAATAATTAAATATGGATTTATTATCCTGGCAACAACAACAAAACATATCAACAAATTTCTTCATATCTTGCAGAGGCGATTAAGACCATGGGTTTAGAAACTCTGAGTGAGGAAAGATAGCTAAAGGATCAAGGGCTATTCACAATTAAGAAGAAAAAGCACTGCGGATGTCAGTTATCCATGTCTGGCTGCAAGGATCTCCTGTGGCAGAGGCATCACACTGTTCAGCTTACTCAGAGTAAACTTGGGGACAGAAACAGGATCAACGGCAGAAATGGTATCGGGGGTAAACCAGCAGTAAAGAGCCTCTAACCAATTAGATACATACTTTTTAAAGGAAACTCATAACTAACTGCACATTTGATGATTCATAGTATTATCTACAAAGCACTGTTAAGCAACGTGTGATTCACAGTGCTAAACTGAAGGATTCTCCAAAGAGTCAATACCTATAAATTTAGAGAAACCAACATCCTCTGTGTTCTAACATATGTTACTGTGAGTCCTAAAATTGCAGGGATGAGTTTTAAAGTTGCATTAAAATAAAATACAAGGACCAGTAAAAGGGGGAGGGGGGGATAGGGCTGTAATAATTAAGTAAAATTTTTTTCCTTACGATTCCTTCCCTTACCAAAACGTCTTCCCTTACTGGACTCAGTTGTGTCACTTTTAATTAAACATAAATTGAAAGTAATGTCTTTATAGGTAATTTGGAAATAGCTAAATGAAAATTGACAGCATTGAATCTGAACTAGGAGGTTGAGTCTTACTCCAACCCAGACACTCCTCTGAATGATGCAGAGAAGTCTTCTGTCGTCTGTGTCACCTTGGTCACATCAACATGCCCTCATAGCTAACCAGGGATATTCTCAGCCATCGTGATGCTGCCTGGGTTTTCAGAAGGTAGAGGAACTGGTAGTTTTAAAGAGACCCTACCCATACCCTTTAAACCTAGTCACACCAACTGTAGATTTGAAATCCAGAATTCAGTTTAACATTCCCAACAGAACAGCTTCCAGGCAACATTTCCCCTCTCTCCTGAGAGGTCACCCCTGTATAGAATTTCTCCTACCTCCAACCAGAAAGCACCCTCACTTCTTTCACCTACTGGAAGCCCAGCAAGGAAATAACTAAAATTATTTATAGACAAGTTGGGTGGGATTGTGTGCCCAAGTCCTTATTACAGTGCTGCCCCCCCAAATTTAACTACCCATAGCCCCAACCACAGCAGCTCCAAAGGATGGCCAGCCAGAGTAGTACAGTGGACCTTCAGCCTGGGCAGCTCCTCCTGCCTCAGGACTCAGGTAAGAGGTATTGGCCAGGAATGGAAGGCAAGATTTGGGGGAGCTGGACAGAGCCACAGCCACATTCTCTCTGCTGCTAGAAGTGATGGTGCAGGGAAGCACTCCACCCTTCTTTCCTCTCAGTTTTTCCTGAAAGACAACTGTTCTGTTTCTGTCACTTGTCTTTTACTCTGGTTCCATCTCAATACAGGAAGCATAACTTTAGGTGCCCCAAAGAATGTGGGGGGCAAGATGGCACCATGGGTGAGAACCCCAAAAAAGACACCATTTTCCTGCCCTCTCTGACCTGAGTCTGCAAAGACAAGACACATAGCTGTTTGCTGGGATTAGCTGAGGTGAAAGTGACTTCTGAGAGCCCTAGGGAAGCAGGAGATGAATAATACCTTTTAATCATCATGTCTCTGCAATAAAGATCAGCTGCAGGGACTCAGTGGGAACCCAGAGGTTTCTTGACAAAGATGTCATAACTCACTCAGTCAAATGTAATTAAAAATAATTACTTACAGAACGGAACTTAGCTTACAAAAGATCAAAGAACCGTGTGTGCTTCCCAAACAGACCCTGCGAAAGGAAGACCTTTCACTGGAGAGACCCCTGAGGTAACATCAATGGCAATGGAGTTCCAGTCCCCACTCTACCATGATTAGCTGTGTGCCCTTTGACAAATGTCCTCACCTCCCTGAGCCTGTTTCCCTTTCCGTAAAATATGGAGAAGAATATCCAGTCGGATATGTCATCTGTGTGCACTGAATGGAAGGAACAGGGAACAGAAGTGAAATACTTTGAATAAATGTCAGATTTTGTTATCCCTCCTTCTCTTGTTTCCCTGTACCGCCTAAATCAAGGTTTCAGATAAAGAAAATAACTTATTGCCTTTTACAAGATGAAATGCTGGTTTTTTTTTTTAAATAAAAGAAGGAAAAAATAATCTCCCACTTCCCTACTGGCCTTCACAAACACCAGTGGTGCAGGGCTAAGGCGAGTACTCAGGCTTCTCCTCCATCCTCCTAACCCCCAGCAACACTAGCACCTGCCTCACCCTCGGTCTCCTAAGCATGACCAGTGTTCGCTCCACTCAGAGCCCCTAAGTTGGGAGACATTGAGAATCGGGGGCGGGAGGCATTGCCAAGATATAGTAGGGTTTTGTTTACTTCAAGGAGGAAAACGTTGTGCTTCTAGCATTCAGTGTTGTCGTCTCAAAGCCCAAGAGCATGACTGATATGTAAGGCGCAAAACACCTTTTCTTCTGCCTTCTCTCCCCAAGTTCCTAAGAGGATGAATAAATCCGAATTTCAAATTTTTCAACCTTAGGAAAATCATCTGTGCCCAGAACATGGTTCCAGTTTGCTTTGTGTGTCAGTTGAGGGTGAGGACAGGACATTGAAGCCTGATGCTCCATTTGGTTGCCATTTCACACCTCCTTTTTTTTTTTTTCTTGCAAGAAAATTAACAGATCAGTGAAGAGAGGGAGGAGGAAGAACAGTAAAGAGAGAGAGGAGGAGGACGAAGGTAGAAGATGAAGAGAGAAAAGGTGGGGGGAGGAGAAGGGGAGAGCAAGGAGGAGAATGGAAGAGGGGGAAGGAGGAAAATGAGAATGAAGAGAAAGGAGAGGAAGTGGGCTCTTAAGAG